>MQTX01000253.1:404509-504818 GCA_009735665.1 Angiostrongylus cantonensis | reverse complement strand
ACGGTCCCCGCGCGCATGGCTCACCAAGCCTTCCATCTCACCGGGGTCGGCAAATTGGTACCAGACTTGTCTGGAAGGGTAGTAGCACTGGCTCGACACATCGGTAGGCTATCGCGAGTCATTGTAAAGGCCAGATATGCACTCAATTACCTCCAAACGAGGCTTAATAAAGTCGAATTTAATTTACTACTCATCCTTCAAGAATTGATCAACGCCGAGAGCTTTATCCTTTATAGATATATGTGTATCATTCGCAGTCCACTTAATCGTCGAGTGACTCGAGTGGACACCAGTAAATCTCCCATTTTCTCTGTCGCGAGCACCGGTGGCCCAGTGGGTTTAGCTCACTCCAGAGACTCGTTTAGCATCATATTTTCTTCTAGGCTCTTCGTCAAGAACTTTGAGCATCGGGTCGGTGGTCTTCCTGCAGTACGTCTGACATCTCGAGGAATCCAGTCACTAACGGCTCTTATCCATCGGTTATCATTCATACGCATTACGTGTCCGGCCCACCTTATCTTCGACTGTTTGGCTTATAGAACGGCATCCTTGATATTTGATCGTTGACGCAGGTCGAAGCTTCGGATCCCCTCCTTTACTTGTGTGAAACGGGATACTCCTAGCATTGTCCTTTCCGCTGCGCGTTCGATAACATTGAGTGCCTTTTCATCCTGCTTACGCAGCGACCAGATTTCTTGCGCATACGTTAGGGCAGGAAGGACCGTTCAGTCGAAAAGGTGGGCACGGAGTCGGGTGTTCTTTGTTCTCTTCACTAAATCCTCCATGCTTTTGAAAGCTCCCCAAGCCGCTCGTTTCCTTCTGCTCAGCTCTGGAAGTAAGTCGTTCATCATGTTGATTTTCCGACCTAGATAGACATAACTGGAACATTCGAAGATATTCGTTCCGTTGAGCGTGAATGGGGCAAACGAAACCATTCTTTCCAGACGCTTTATCAAAGTCCGCAAGCATACGTTCCGCTTGGCTGTTTGGTGTTATAAGAACAATGTCATCAGCGAAGCAAAGACGATGTAGCGGCCCACCATCGGTTTTCCCTTCCACACTATCCCATTCCAATGATCGCATAACGTTCTGGAGGGAGGCGGTAAATAATTTTGGCGAAATGGTGTCGCCTTTCTTAACTTCACTTTTGACGTCAACGTTAATATCGTTGTATAATGGTGAAATCTTGGTTGTGAGCTTTTTGTACAGCGCACGAAGAATCTTTGTGTGCTGGGTAGGGACTGCTTGACTATCAAGGGCTTCCATGATTGCTTCTATCTCAATTCAATCAAAGGCCTTCTCTAAGTCGATGGAAGTGAGACAGAGCGGTCTTTTGTACTCTCCCGATACCTCAATGAGCCTTGTTATCGTGTGAATGTCGTCCATCGTACCAAATCCTCGAAACTAAGCTTGCTCACATGGCTGTCCTTCGTCCAGTGTTCTGTCTATCCTGCTGACGACCCGAGTGAAAAGTTTGTAGACTACAGACAGCCAGCACATTGGGCGATAGTTGCCTATATCGGTGTTCGTCACCCTTCTTGAACAATAACACGGTTTTGCTGGTCTTCCACTGAGTAGGGACCGTTCATTGAGACAGGTAACGCGTGTTAAGAGCCGAGCCAATGTGCTTACGAGGACTGGCGGAAGGTTCTTCAGATGTTCTGATCTCATCCTCTCCGGACCTGGTGCTGTTCGGTTTTTCACCGACGAAATGGCATGTCGGATTTCGGAAGGGGGAACTGGCGGAACAGCATATCCATCCTCTTTTATTTCATAAGACGGGAGATGGACGTGGCTGTCGAAGAGATCTGAGTAGTAATCGTGGATGATTTTCTCCATTACCTTTCTGGACGCTGTTATTGTTCCGTCCGGGCGTCGTAGTGCAATCATCTTGGTCTTGTAAATGGCGAAGCTTCGGCGGGCTTTGCGAATGCTTTTCCCAGCGTCTGCAGCTTCGACCATTACTGCTGCTCTTCTCTCTTTAAGATCTTCTTTTATCGCCTATTTGCCTTGTTTCGCAAGTTCGGGCGTTAGCCCGCGGTTGCCTGAAGCTCGTTTTCCACTTCGATTCCACACTGGCGTATCAGCTCGGGAGTTTCTGGAGACGTCTCTTGGTGACTTTCAAACTCTCAGCTTTCATAGCGCTAACGTGAAGATGTTGAATGAGGTGATCGTGTTCCTCGTCAATGTTATCGACAACTGCATCTAACCAAATGAATAAATCCCAATTTGCGGTGGTTCTGGGTCTTCGGTTTTTGAATTTAGCGGTTTTTTATCCTTTCCGCGAGAAATAGAATCTAGCACGAAGTACACGGTGGTATGACCCCTATACATGTTCTTACGAACAACTCTTGTTGAGAAAACTACGCATTCGCAGTTGAGTAATAAATTAAAGTAACGTAGGATAAGGTTAAGAAGTAACTAACAACAAATACTAACACAGAACATACCCATGCACTCGTTCAAAGAAATATTGGCCTTCTTAATCAAAGCAAGTGAATCTCGCACATACTTTTCCGTATCATAATCAACCGTGTTAGAACGCGCAAGCAGATTACCCAGTTCTTTCAACCATGTTTTCATGTTCTGAAATATAGGAATTTCAGCTTTGATAACTGAGTTCCAACTTTGGAATGATTACGTCACTCATTTCATTACCTGTTCGACGTTGTATTGGCTATATAAGGCATCCTCCTCGGCTGCATTCAAACTCGATATAATTTTCATCATGTCGTACGTAGTCTTATCCGTCCCCTAAAAATAGTTTTAAATATGATAACAACACTTAAATGGCAAGTGTTTCATTGAACGATATCCATGATATATAAATCGACTCACATTTCTACTACAAACAAGTGAAAGATCAGCATCTTCATTGTTTCCATCGCCAGCCACATCATCTCGCAGCATTAGGTCTTCATCTCCTAGCGGCGGAGAGTTACCGCCTTCGTCAGCACCAAGCTCTTTTACTCTAAACTTCTGCCGGTAAGAAGCTCTGAGACACTCATCTATGCCTTAAGAAATGTGAAATAGCATCCAGAAAAAGGTTTTCTCCAGAAAAAATTGGTGCAACTGTGGGAGAAACGTCTAGCACGTTTTGCTGGTGAAAGCTACACAACAGACCCAATACTTATCTCGCGTGATTCGATGCCTTTAGCTTCAATTCTTGCTTTTTGCAGAAGATGCAGAAAGGTAGAAACGTGTAAATGATAAGAAAAAATAGCCCCCGGCAAAATTCCTTTAGAAAAAACCTGAGAAACTGAAGCTACTCGGGTTACTGCTATACCTGGGAAACAATATGGCTATACAGGGAGCCCTAATATATTGCAAAACTTACCTATCTGCGTAGCGCAGTGTATTAATTGTGTGTTCGCAAGACGACATGCCAGGGCTTATCATTGCTATCTAAAATTACAACACATTTAAAAACCTTGTCTTACGAAAATAAAGTATCCAGTGTCATTTAAAAGCCCTTAATTTTAGATAACTCAATCTTTTTTGGAAAGCATCACTTCAAAAAGGACGAACCATACAAGTGCGTGCTTTCTCTCCAATGAAGGAATCACGGAGAACCAACGTCAGTTTCGACGTCCGAAATGGGACATGCTGGCTATTTTTAGCCATTGCTCGGATACACTCCTAACAAGAAGTCGAGATACAGAGTACGGGATAACTCTTCGTAAGTAGCAAAAATATAACAGGTATAGGATTACAAAAACAAAGAAATTTTGAACCGACCGTGATTTAACCTCAACGCAGAATAATAAACATGTATTTGAATTTCCGACTTACACGAAGTTGATAAACAGATTTATTCGGCAAGCGTTTCGACGTCTTCGTCTTCATCAGAAGCGATGATCCGAGTCAGTGGTCCACGGTTGTTCGTATTCTCGATGTGGCGTCTTCAACTGTGGAGCATATACTTGAATCATCGACTCTAATACAGACAAAGACGTCGAAACCCTAGCCGAATAAATTTGTTTATCAACCTTGTGTAAGCTCAACAATTTAAATACATGTAGAAATTTCAATATTGCATAAAGAAATATTTGTTCTGCAGAAATATGGAGAGCAACATACAAACCTTTAAAGCCAGGAGTGATTTGTTGATTTCCGCTCCCTCATGGCGTGTTTGCTTATCAGAATTACCAGTATCTTGACCACGTTCATTACCCGCCAAATCTATCAACGAGAATTTCCCCCATAATTTTTTGTCCCTGAATTATATAGACATAGCTATAATAACACAACGAAAATAAAAAAGAACAGCTCACTTTCTCAGTATGATCTGAAAAACGGCGTGTGATCTACTCGAATTAGAATTCGCAGAGGTTGTACCAGCTGTACGCATGTCAGTACCCTGCCGAATCAACCCCAGAACCTAGTAAATCGTAAGATAAATATGACCTAGTTTTCAAATGTACTTTACACATCACTGCATAAGTATCTTTATGTCCTAAGAGGGTTTAAAAGTGAGTTATAAGTCACATACACAATCCCTTAAACTCACGATCATACGTAAACCAATCAAGTGCTGTGTTTAAATGTACCTAATAGATTCGATCATTCTATTCTCATGGGTATCACCAGAGTATTAGAAACATTCATAGTTAACTACCAAGAAGAAGTCCAAAATCAATTTCCAGAGGGAAAAATTGTGCTCACAATTTTTGAGACTAAAGCGACCTATAATATCATAAATGCCCAATGATTCACATTTACGACGATGTAACCTCTACGGGAGTTAGACTCGCAAATGGACGCTTTAAACTTAACGAACATTTCTCTGCACTCTGCTTCGCAGCTGAGGTGTGAACTAATACTTCAACCATGTCAAAAAATCTGCGTACAACTTACAGAGCGACTGAACCATTGTCTTCTGAAAATTAATCGGCACTCACAGTTTCTAGCCGTAATGAGCACCACAGATCTTCGAAAGCTATTCCATGTTCGGGATCTCGGAGAATACGCAGCGATAAAAAAACACAGATGGGCCAGTCACATAACAATAAGAACATGGGACAGATGGACGAAAAGAACAGTTGGGTGGATTTCAACAGAATGTAAGCGCCATCTTTGAAGACCACTCAAACAACGTGACTGACGTGCACCACCTGCGTTCGCAGATGGAAACGCTTTTGAAGAATTCGAATGGGCCTCAAAGACGTCACCATGCTCGAAGCAGACAGCCATCATGAACAACAATAACGCGAGAGATAAACCAATGGGAATTAAGTCGGGTCCTGTTATATCAAACACCTAAATTAATCCGTCAAAATCTTGCATTTCTGCACCACAGGTGAAAACGGGTCATCCAAGCAACTATATTCCAGGTTCTACTAAACTTTATCAGTTAAAACAAAGGCTGCTACCTTCAAATTGCCGCTTGCAAAATATACAATCTTCTATTGTATCGAGATGAAATCCTCTGTTTTATGGAACCCATAAGACTTATTTCTGCACATTTTTTCCCTCGATAAAGTCATATCTAGCGCGTGAAGGCACTTCAAGAAGCAGGACGTGTTGAAGTTCCTCATCGAATCGTTCGTTGGTAAATGCGCACTCTCGTTTAAAATGTTAAAAACTAAAATTCATTTTCTACCTCCTATTAATATCATATTTAGATAAATGGTTAAATGACAGCCTTGGGAGTGATGAGTCAACATTTTTACTGATCTACTAAATAAGCGATATTATGAAGGGACGACATCGAAACTACAGGAGCGTAGCGGCTACATCAAGCTTGAGTTTCCAAGTAGTTCCACAGGTTCGACAGTAGTTTGCTGACATGAAATGCCATCCATACAGTAACACAAGGCCTTTTAACACCTTTTAACACTTGTGCTCGGTGTTTGCCAGAAAATGCTGACTTTGGTTTAACAATGAGCATCTAATTGTATTAAGCATTAATAGCCATTATCAAAAAATGCTTTTACAACAGAAGACGACAATTTTTCCATTAATGGATAAACGGAAAAGACGAGTAGCAGAGACTTTAATGTTGCGCAAAGGTGAATAAAAATTTTTTTTTTGGAACATTTTCCCAAAATTCAAACTTCTTTAGACCTACTATTTTCAAAAATTTGTAAAAAGTTGGATTGTTCAAAATTTCGTACGTCAGCCACAAAAATTATCAATATGTCAGACGAAATCCCGCTTGTTCGATTGCCCTGTTTGAAATAACAGCCTTTTGGCAAAAGAAAAGTGAAAAAGTAAGTAGCATGGGTGCAACTACTCAAACTTGGTAAAACACCCGATTTTGTCGACAAGGATATCTAGATTCTACTAGTCTTCACGGTAATCAATAATATCTATTAATATCTGGGATGATTATCTAAAAAGAGAAAGGCGATCGATGTTTTCGCATCTTATGACGCTTGCAGAGGTCACGGTAAGTGTTAATAGGTGAGCATTTGCAGTGGTAATATTACAAATTTCACTAGTTATAAATAATGCAAACATAAATTTCTGGGCTAAAGATAAATTTTTGAACTTCTTCTTGGTAATCAACTTAATGTTTCATTACTCTTATGATGCTCCTGGGAACGTAACAATCAAACATGTTGGGTCTAATCCACTTCATCCGTCCTCAAATTTAGTAGTTTCTTTTTTAACTCCACTCTATAAAAAGAGTTTGTAGGGTTTGGGAGCATAAGACTATGGAAATGAGAGTTTACAATGAAATTACATAAGGAAGAAACTGACATCATTTTCGCAAGAGACCGACACCTCTTGAAGACCAACAACTTGTACCTCTTTTTTACCGTCTTCTAGGACTCGCAAAAGAGTTTTATGTTTCAATAGATCAAACACCTAAATTAATCCGTCAAAATCTTGCGTTTCCGTATATCACAGAAAACGGTCAGAATAGCATTATACCTTTCCACCGTAGATCTCGAAAAAACTGCAGCTTACAGACAGATTCAACTTCTTATAATGTTGTGAGTGCTGCATCTTGAAAACGTCACTTGCCGTTAAAGCATAGATTCCTCCAGCACAGTTCTAAAACTATTCTTCTAGTACTTTTAACACTCTCAATACCAACTTTTTATTAACCTCGGGAGTAATAAATAATTCATTGTCCTCTTGATGAGGAAACACAAGGTTATTCTCCAATTAACTTATTTACTCTTACTTCCGAAGTTTCTTGCTAACCATATATAAATACAAATATGTGTGTATGTACATACATATATGTATATATGCATATGTATATACATATATGTGCACATGTGTATACATGTATATATACATGTATAACATGAAAACGTAGAAACGGGCCTGGTTCCTGCCTGTGAAATCTCCACCCATTGTGTGTGTCTTTCCAGAACCCGTTTGTCCATAGGCGAAGCAAGTGGCAAATCCTTGCTCGAAAATGGTTTTAACCAGAGGTTGAGCAGTAAATCTAAAGGTAAACAGTAAGGGATATTCCATCACCTTTCTATGTTGTAATTGATGAAATCCGACAAAAAAAGTGGATGAAAAACTCCATAAGGAACAACAATAAACGACTTACTTATAGACCATTTCATTAGACGTGTTTTCATCAAATGTATAGTCAAACCGAAACTTTTGATTATCTAAGTACTTTGTGAGATCAACCTTTACTTGTGGCTGATGAACGATTAAATGGTCGCGGTTCGGAATTGTAATTACCTAAAAACTTGACACTTTAACACTGCACAGGAATGCCAACAATGTGTTCAGTGAGGTAAACAACGGTTACAAAGAACTATCGCTACAATCACGGTATCAAAAAATCTTTTTGGTAAAGTTGTCATGCTGCAATACTTGGATATATAAATGGATGGCCCGTCCTCAGTGATTGTGCGGGCCCCAGCATAATCTCCACTTTTTTCGGAGTTTTTCTGGTTCAGCCATAGTAGTTCCCTGAAGTCCAAAAGTTAGCCAGGCCAAAGTCTACCACACGTCGTTACCACCAAAGACAGCCGTCGCCCTTGTGGATCGGAGTGAGATTTTCCACCATGCGACTATTTTGGTACCATTTGGTGACGAATCCTGATATTGGTATACTCTTAACTGGGCTTCCTAATGGAAACGCTGGACTCCTTCGCAGCTTGGGAGGAACTGGCAGGGGATGAATCCCTCCGCTGTACATCGCAGCCCGACATCCAGGAACACTTCCAGCCACGATGAGGCGGTAAACCGTTGGATGGTTGCTGTAATAACGAACAGAAACTACTATAAATATGATACCTCGATTTCCTTTCTGCTGATTTCCTTCTTGTTGAGAGGACGTTTTCTGACACAAACAGAAATACGGTTATCCACAACATGATCAGTCATTTTGAGAGGACGGTAGTCTATCTGAAGAAACCTTATGAAATAAACGGCAACACAATAGTTTATTTCACTGAGAGAACAGATCAACACCAATAATGTCATTAATATTCAAGTGCCTGAATTAGTCACAAGTACTAGTTTTTGTCTAATAAATAACTGTCTCAAACTAGTGCTACCAAATGGGCTCAACCAGCTTTGAGATTCCAGCAAGCAATGAACTCTTGCTTCACGTTGATCTTTCTTATAGACTGAAAAGAAGCAGGTATCTTGCCGGTTATGGTCCACGCTTTACACCAATCCATCATCAGGGAGGCCCCACATAGCTGCGTGACTAACAGGTTCGGGACGCTCAAACGAGGATATCCACGTTTCAAAAAATCACTAGAAAGTCGGATGACGTTTAAATACCGACCTGTGATTGATACTCTCTTATCATCAGCAAAAACTGGTAATTTGGATTACCAGGATCAATGCTCTTCTCTATCTCCTTCTGTTTTTTCACATGGTTCTAAACGAATTTTTTCTGGAGCTTTGTAAATGCAAATGCTACGCACAGTACAAAAAAGTGGTCATCAGCAGAAGCAATAAACCTTGCTAACCTGCTGAGCTCTCCGTTCCTCACGTTCCTTTTGCAACCTCTCAATGTTAGCGACTGTTGAAGATTTGACTTTTGGTTCGGGAATTGCGGTGGCAGAGTTTAAATCTATAAGTCTGATCCCATAAGGAAGACATTATGGAAGGAATATGTTCCCGTAACAACAACCTTCCATTTCTGATGATCGAACCATATTCGATGGTTGGGGAATGCGGTCTACTGGAGTAGTGGCCGCACTACCCGTTGCTTGCTTAGTTGAACCTAGAACTGGCAATAATTCATGATAAACATTACATTTAAAATCGACAGCGATGAAACAGCGCAGTTTTTGTAAAGCATTTCTAAAACTTGCCAGTTGTGATCTTCTGATGGGCAACCAAACCACGAGGTGCGGCGCGATGAGTAGGAGGTTGGATGATCGTAGCGTCCTCATTTACCAATGTTGTCAAGTCATTACCACTACCAATACGATCCAGCAATAAAGAATGGCTAAATGTATCATTTTTCTCCGATATTCATATTTATAGCAAGTGAAAAATCCCAAATAAAATTTTTATTTCTGAGTGTTAAATAATGGACAAAGCCCTCGGCGTTCAATCCCTGAAAGATGCGCCATGCATTCCACCTTCACTAAGCATCGTTGGGAATGATTGGATGCATATCTGGACTCGCGGTGGCCTACCTATGTACCGAGAATGTGCTGCTATCCTCCCAGACAGGTATGGTACCAATATGCCCACCCTCGAAGGATGGAAGGCCTAGTGGGCCAGGTGCGCAGGAATCGATCCCACGTGTATTGCAGGGCGGCTCCGACCACTGCGTCACACGTGCTCCCTTCTTGAATGTCATCGTCACAATGAGTGAACAGCATGAGCAAGTTATTCAGATGCTTCTTGTACTATTCTACTTGCTTGGGAGATCGCTTCAAAAATCAGCTTACCGCACAGCGGCTGATGAAGAAGTGGACTCAGAATGATTGCGATGATTCGGAACTACTTTCCTATTTAAACGAGGAATTTGCATGTCATATAGCATTTCATTCTCATCATTGCTCTCCTGAAACTGAACTTCACAAACGAATCGAAAAACCGTCCAGCAAAGAAAATGAGAGAAACACGGACAGAAATTAAAAACCACTCACTTTATGGGACTGAATCAACGTCTTCGATAACGAATCTTTTCCTTTTAGAGTAGGATTAATAGCCAACAGTGAGCCAAGATCAATCTCCTTCCCTTTTGTTTCGCCCTGAAAAATACCTACTACCAAAGTCCTAAGACCACGTTCACTGAATTATTTCCTTTTCTACAAAATCCAGAAATCCATTGTATCACCAAAATCTTTTCGGAAAGACACAAGAAAAGCCGTTGTTTCAACTTTAAAGCAGCATATTATTCCCGCTGAAATTCATGAAATTTTAGTTTACTGTCGCATCGAGCAATGAAGCAACTAAACCTGCACCACCTTAGGACGATGGAATAGTGTACTCGAATTCATCGGCAACGTTGGCGGATTACGCACTTCTCTTCAGACTTTCAATTTTCTACTTCTGTTTTCTTTAAATATTGATGCAAAAAATGAAACATTTTTCCCACACCTCTCTCAAGGCCTACGGTCCCCAAGAAATCAAGTTAAAGAAGTGTTAACGACAAAAAGGCTGGTACAAAGGCAAAGGAGAGGTTGGGTTTGTGTGGTACGGACCATGTGGGCTCCTAGTAACGGTAATAGCAGTTGGAACCACACATGAGGTGCCGAGTTTTCCTCATATCTCAGCCCTTCTATGGTGTATTTCAAATCGTATCCCGTGATGCAGGAAAAAAGAATAGGCGGTAAATAAAAGACAATGCTACCAACAGTTGTAAGAAAGCAACAGTGTCGAGGATGGCTTAACATATATTGCAACCTCAGAACACTACGGCAAAAAACTACCCACGTTAATCAATCACGCTTCAAACTGTAAATGGCGTGCTGGTGTAATCACGCCTTTCAAAATCATAAATATGCTTTACTTGGATACTTAGATGGCCCATCCTCACTGGTTGTGTGGGCCTCAGCACAATCTCTACCACATCAGAGTTCTGCTGGTTTAACCACTGTGGTTCGCTGGAATCCCGAGGCCAGCCGCCAGTCCAAAGTCTGCCCCAGATCGTCATCACCACAGGTAGTCGACTCTTCTATGGATCAGAGGGGGATTTTCCACCATGCGAATAGTTTTGTACCAGGACGCTGACGGATCCTGGTTTGGGTTTACTCTTAGCTGGGCTTTGTGATGGAAGCGCAAGACTCTTTCTCAGCTTGGAAGACCTTGCCGTGGGATGAATCCCTCCGCTGTACATCGCATGCCGACATCCAGGAACACCTCCAGCCACGATGAAGCGGTAAAGCGTTCGGAGGATAAATATGCTTTAGTTATACAAAAAGTCTTTTTTTGATACGTTCTTGCAATTTGCACCTAACAGAACAATGAAGGCACAATACCATTAATACCAGCTTGACCCTAGTCGCTGCCCCTTATCTCGCTAAGAGCCCCATCTTTAAACTATATGAAAAACAGCAGCAATGATGCAAACTCATGAGTTATCACTGGCCTTGACGATGATGGCCACAAATAGTGCTTTCGCCTTTGAGAAGAGAAGCATTGAACTAAAATCTATAAACATCGCTGAAAGAATTCCTTGAGCATATTTTCTATAGGACACTCTTTCACATTTACTGTGCGAATCTGAGCACTTCTCGTATTCGATTCGTTTCATCGCACCTATCATCATGAAGGTGTTCTAATTTTTACGTGCAACCTCAGCGGCTACTTGAGGATTCTCCTTTCATCTTAAATGTCGTTGAATGCTGCTCGAGGCGATTCTACCTGGAGTCTTGCGATTGCCGTGCTACGGCGTTCTCACTTGTACTGTGACTGATTTTTCTAGGACAAGGTCGGTACAAAGTTCTCGACCCCGGAAGGATAACAAGCTTGGTCAGCCCAGGGCGCGAACAATGTTTGAGGGATATTCTGATAGCGTACTACCCAGAGAAAAGTCACATCTGATTTCAAAGCCTTACTGGGCGCTAAACTCTTCAACAAGCACATGTTATGGAGAATTCTATATTGCTAACATGTATAACATGGATTTTTCAAAAGTTAACAGCTAGGTAAGTAGCCATGAATACTTTCCTGAAATAATTACCCCTGATAAGGGTGCATCAGATTATTCACTGGCAAATTCCCGTAGCTGCGATTTTTTTGATAACTGCCAGTAACTACAGCATCTGAAAACTTCTGAAACTTAACGGAAGATCCTACTCGCCTTCCCAGCCCCCATCAAGAATATGCAATTTTCTAAATAACATCTTCACCATGCCGAATTTTACGAAAACTTAAGAAGACGCTGAAATAAAGGTACCGAAACAAACAATGTGAGCATAACAACCGTCGACATCAGCAATCGTCCTATAATCTTCGACGCATGGTCTTTGCTTGGTACGATCGCTCAGCTGCTAGAGATACGATCCCCCAAGATTAAAAGCGTATCACATACTCCAAAGAACTACAACTTCAGTGCGATGGGGTAGACAAAGTTGGAGGTCATCGGCAAAGAATTTGAAAAGTGTATCAGTCTTGATAACTCAAAAGACAGAGTTTCTATAAACCTCAGCAGAAATAGTTGATGTGTTTAGTTACATCTTTTTCAACTAATGTTGATCTGATTCGAGATTCTTAGAAGTTTTCTTTGTCGTCGTTGTTGTTGTTGTTGGTCATTGTCGTTTCGGCAATTTCGCTTTCTTCACAGCCGTGCTACTACTTCATAAGAACATATGAATAAATATATCGGTTTTACTTGTAACTATGAAATTCGTTGTACAAGATTCCTTTACTTGAAAGTTAAAATCAAGATCTGCTCTTGGCTACGCATGTGTGTCCCATATTCGAGTCGTACTTTCGATATAATTTTGAACATGCATTAACACATAACTTGGCTTCGTCTTCAACGAAGGTTTAACACATCCAATGTTTGACAACAGAAAGATTGAAACCCATACACTTTGACCTATCAATGTACATCCTTCTTCTGCTTTTTTAAGAACCCTAAAGTTATATCAAAGGCTGCGTGGATAACCCTAGTCGTCGTGCAACCGCAGCAGCAGGAAAAGAACTTCAGAGAAGAAACAAGGAAAATTTTGACCCTACATTCACTATTAGTTATAAAACTATATCCTAGCAACATAAAATCCTCAGGTATCAGTCACTCTTTTCCTAAGTAGTCTATTAATTAGGACGAAATCTTTCTCGAACACTACTTTTCCCAAATAGGTGCTCAGAAGAGGAAAACGAACAATCGATATAACGATTCTATCGATTAATTATCATTACCAGTTCTTTTCTGATGTGATAACCATGCGTCATATCCAAAACCTCACTAACATCCACAGGACATCAATATGCAAATATTCTCGTTCATCGAACCCTTATTGGTGGATAATATTAATAAAAAAAAAAGACAATCGATAGCCAAATAAACTGCCTTCTCGAACCATTCCACCAGCACCGCTTTGCGTTCGGGTTTGAGCTGAGAGACAACCGCACCATGCACTCGGCCATCAGATCTTTAAAAGAACTTTGTGTGAGCTATTATGATATGCATATGGTAGCGCACTGAAAATTTAGATAAACATCGAATTCTTGCTTCTAAGATTAAACTTTTGAGCTCATTGAGTTTAATACTCCATGCAGAATCAGACCATACGAGCGAAAGGGCTCACAAACCTCTGAATGTCCACATGCATTCCCACTTCGATCCTTTCCATTTTCCCCTAAGAAATCGAGTCTAAGTTGCCAGCAGAACGACTGACCCCCTGGAAGCGTAGGAAATAAGTGACAAAAAACAAACATTTACACTCACGTGTAAAACGAAAAAAGAACTTCAGAGATTTCATCACAAGAAGTTACCTAGTGGGTCAAAACAAGCCAGAATGATAACCAAAGGAGATGCTAAAGTTCTTTAAACATAATTAAATGACGCGAAGAGTTCTGGAGAATATTGATTGATTCACAAGCTTCACAAAGAAACACTTGAAGGGGAAACAAAGAAATCTGAGGTTTCATCACAAGAAGTTAATTAAAAGTCAAGTTACTTAAGTCAAATTAAGTCAAAATGATAACCTAAAAGAACACCAGACTTCTTCCAATTAGAGCTAAGCTAATTAAATTAGGTTACAGTTAAATGACGCGAACAGTTGCAGAGAATATTGATTGTTTCACAGCCTTCCAAAATAAATATTCGAAAAGAAGACTGGCTTTAACAGGGAAAATATTAGCCCTTACGCTAAACAAATTTTAGACCCCCACATTATCGCCAACCCGAGCGTCCTATGTATTGACAAACAATAATTTCAAAACAGATTCTTATCGATTTTGGCGCTCCAAATTCGTCGGAGCAAGAATGAGAATTGGAGCGCATAATCTTAGACCCGCAACCTTAAAATTCCAGATTACCCTAATTTGTTATCGAATCAAATCATAGACCCCACGGTAATCAAAACTATACTAATAATGAGAGATGTCGCCTTTTTACATAGTCGACTTGTAGTAAAATATCTTTTCGATAGATATAGTAAAGAAAGTTAATTTGCCTAAGGCAAAAGGATTCCTTCTTTGTAGGGATTATACACCTCCCAAAGATTTACCGTCTTATCATGGCTCGGAGGTGTTCTTGGTTGCCGGGCAACGATGTACAACGGGCGAATTCCTTTCCCCATCAGGGCCTTCCAAGCTGGGAAGCAGTCCGGTGTTTCCATGAAGAAGCCCAGCTAAGAGTGAATCAATACCAAGATCCATCACAGTCCTGGTATCAAACTAGTTGCTTGATGGCAAATTTCTCGCAGACAAACAAGGGCGACGACTGCCTATGGTGGTGACGACCTGGGGCAGACTTTGGTAGGATGACCTCGGGACTCCAGGGAACCACAATGGCTACGCCAGCAAAACTGCGAAAAACGGAAATTGTGCTGGGCCCGCACAACCAGTGAGGATAGGCCATCCAAGCATCCAAGTAAGAGATTATCCAGCTGAGGTGTTACTTTGATAGTATTTGTATTAAGTGTCGTTTAGTATTTATTTTTGTTTCGGTAAGCGAAGCATTTGCTTGCACAATTACTTAAGTGAAATTGGCTTATGTTGCTATAGTCCATGAAAGTTGCTTAATTTTTGTATCTTTCTCTAATTTATGTGCTTCAATACTGGAACTTTAGAACTCTTAAAGATATGCCCTCCTGCATTGCCCTCAATCGATTGATCAACTCGCATCAGTCGCAGAAGAAAATCGTCTTGAAGAAGTGGGGACTGCTGTAGCGATCACTAAAAAACGCCGTAGAATGGTTATCTCTAGACTTTGGCATTCATAAGAAAACCACACTCGACAAGCACTTAACATTTTCGTGAGAACAACGGCAGCTAGGCCACTGCTGAACCCGGACATGAACACAACCACCATCTCCATCGACTACGGTTGCTGAACAACGGCACGAAATAGAATGCTAAGGAAGCTTCGTAAGGAGCTAAGCAATGGCGACGATTAAAGGGCAAAGCATAAACAAGAAATCTTGTCTCGTTGAACAGTCCCTTAAGGATGCGCCATGAGTTCAAATTCACCAGGCGTCGTAGAAGTAGTTAAATGCGTGCCTAACCCATATAATGACCTCTACCAAGTCAATAGCTCATCTAAATAAACAAGTTCGGTACTAATTTGCGACACCTGAGGGATTGAGGGCTTGGTTAATTGGGAGCGCGCGATCGTACCATCGGCCGATATTGCAGGACACTTCTAACCGTTGAGCTGCACGCCTCATGACAGCTATTACATAGCCAATTCGCAATCAAAAAAAAAAAAAATCAGTGGAAGTCGGGACAGTAATGATGAAAATAAGTAGTGTGTAAAGCAAGATAACTACATCAAAATCATATACTATATATATTGATTCGATCCATCGAATTTTTTGGTAACATGAAATGATTTTATTTATTTATGATCTTATAAACTGAACTTCTTTAGCTGCTGTGAGGTTGGTATAGGTCTTCGTTGTCGTTGTTGTTGTTGTTGGTCGATGGCTGACGTTTCGGCGATTTCGCCTTCCTCAGAGCCTGGACGTATTTATATTAGAATACTTTGTTTTTTCGGTGGAAAAAGGCTAAAGTATTAATGAAGACCAAACCTCACAGCAGCTAAAGAAGTTCAGTTTATAAGATCATAAATAAATAAATAATATATTATCTACATATGCCGAGGTTTATAGAAAGTCGGTCTTTTGAGTTATTATGAAATGATTTTATTTGAGAGGGTTGGTGGCGCAATAGTAGTAGCGCTGTTCATCACGAGCAAGGCGTTGGTTGGGCCTCCGCCGTCATGCCTATCAACCCTTTCATCTCTCCATTGTCCACTGTGCCAGACTTGGCCATGATCAACTCACTACAATCCAAGTAGGAACTCCCTAAAACCTCTCCCTTAAGATTCTGGTAAGGATCGACTTCGCCAGCATTCAACGACATTTATAAAGAAGACGACAAGCAAGAGCAGAGCCCACACGTGAGAAGCTACAAGATCATTGTCCATGATGGATAGGAGGAAACGAATCGAATGCAAGAAGCGCTAGGATTCGTACCGTAGATGTGAAGATGGGTAAAAAGTAAAGCTCTCAGCGTTGATCAATTTCTGAGGGATGCGCCATGCACTCCACTCCATTAAGTATCGTTGGAGGTGATTGAATGCATATCTGGCCTTTACAATGACTCGCGGTGGCCTGCCGATGTATCGAGCCAGTGCTGCTATCCTCCCAGACGAGTCTGGTACCAATTTGCCGACCCCGAAGGGATAGAGGGCTTGGTGGGCCATGGGGGCAGGAATCGATTTCACGTGCGTGCCGCAGTGGCGCCTCCAACCACTGCGCCACACGCGCCCGTTGTGAAGACGGGTAGCGCACAAAATGTTTATCGAATCCCATGTTTGGTTGGTTTGTGATAGTATTGAATTATTCTTAATCTGCTGAAATTTCGATAGCATTGTTCCAAACATGGTTTTAGTACATTCTCTATCAATTTTCCCTTATTCCATCTACTTTTAACTATATCCGAATGTTAAATGCTAATCAAAGTCGGCAGTGGTTCTATTCTTGAATGATGAAGAGAATGAGTCAGTGCTTTTATCACAACATACATTTCAGGGATTGATCAACGCTGAGAACTTTACTTTTTATCCTTTATCTTTTGCCATGTATAATTACAAATTTTACAAATTACTTAGAAGCTTCAACGCTCGGTCTCCTCATTTTCTTAGACCACTAAAAATTGTGCTGGCCACAGTATAGTTTCTACTGCACTGGTAAATCGTTGTTTGTGTAAAATTTTCGTTCAGTGGAGTTTGAAAAACCATGGTTCGGCTTTTTGATGTCGTCGTCATTTGCTAGCCAGTGACAATCTATTTTCAGAACAGCAATCATGTACTTTTGGTAAGCCTTCGGGACGGAAATGTCGATATTCTTCTCTGTCTGGACACTTTGCTAAAGGGACGAACTCTGTGTTGTGTATTGCAGTTCGATGTTTAGCAAATTCCTGTAGCCGTGATGTTGCGCTTAATCAACGGAGCTATACAAAGTAGAGTAGGTTTCATGTTCGTTCTAGTTCCGTGAGATGCAGGTCCGAAGTCTTTCAACCTCCACTGTTGTAGATGTCTTTTTAATTGTATACATCATGAATAAGGCGTAGTTATATTTGGAGCTCCTTGCATTCACGAAGCAGACCAAGGGCTCCTTATTGGAAGCGATCTCAGGTCACTGGTTCTTAGCATTTGTGAAAAAAAAACACTGAATTCGATATAGAGTACTCCAGGAGCTGATCCCTTGGAACCAGCCGTGTATGCATACAAGCAACTTACACAAATTTTAGTCCAAGTTTGGTAGCTCATAGTCCACGTGGTGTCAAGAGACATAGCTTCGCAACTATGCAGAAGCAGACTTGAGAAGCGTCTCATAGGAGGCGTACAAACGAATCACTGAAGAATTCATAAAGAATCGATTCAAGGAAGGGAGTAATGAAATGCGTTGTAGGAAATATAAGTTAAAAGCAAGATTAGAATCAGAAGTGCTCATGAAGGAGGAAATGTTCCGTTAGAGAGAGAAGAAATGGCAAAAATAACTTTGAAAACGTTGAATTGTGCGATTTTATACAAGCAACAATGTCGACGTTCCTCCACTGAAAGCAATGTTTGACAGTGGGAAAAAGCTAATATTTATGATATTCAGCCAACCACAATTCGTTGTAAATAATGCAGTGTTTAATTGGAACGTTCACTACAACATTATCTGTAGATTCATTCCACATATAAAAAGGAAAAGTTAGATAGGAAATAGATGGGGCATTCAGAAGAAGGTGACAGCCTACATTTCAATAGAGGCACATTGTTGGAGAACTGAAATTCTCCAGTGGAATATCCACTCTAGGCAAGCGACAGGGTTACCTTGCAACCAAACCCCGTTTTGTTTTTTGCTCGAATTCAGGAACCGCAATCATTCCTTCAACTGAAATCGCATCATTTTTAGGAGAATCTTAGCATGCGTGCGTAATTTTAACGTTGTTATGCGAAAATGGATTTGCTGACGAGTTGACAGCGAGCTTTTACGGTTATTTGAAGTTTCCATGGAAAATCACACTTGGTAAGATTCGTGATATCAATGAAAGAAGACAATAAAGCTCCATTTGCAGTCCAAGCAGCACACGAGCTCGATCAGTTTCTTGGATGACTGTTGTATGGTTTAGAAACGAAAGGAAGTGCTGATATCTGAATGACATGTGAAGGCCGGTTGTATAGGTATCTAAACAAGCTGGTAGAAAACTGCCGTCAGTGTTGATAAACAGGATTATTTAAAAAACGAATAACCACGAAGAAAATGAAAAGTATATTGCTCCTTCAGTGGCAAAAATTGGCACTCAAAAGCCTTACATCTCTTGATTTAGAAATCAGAGAAACGGACCTTAGAAAAAACGGTGTTCCACCTCATTCGAAAGGAATGCACTTTTCAAGTCATGAAGTGTATTGAAGATTTTTTAAAAATTTCAGTATGACATCATCAAAGCAAGAAGGATAATTTGTTTGGATAAGCTGAGAGGAGTTCTTCACGAAAAGCCTAGAAGAAAGATATGATGCTCGATGCTCGACGAGTCCCTAAAGCGAGGAGAACCCACTGGGCTACTCTTGCCCGCGATAGGAAAAAATGGAGGATTTACTGGCGCCCGCTCGAGTCACTCGACGTTCAACGGGACTACAGGTGATACAGGTGAAACTGAGAGGAAACGTTTGAAAAAGTGAACTTTCCTGTAATCAGACGCCCTAAGCATTCCGATCACACTGCCTTTTAAATCATGTCTATCCATTAGCATTAGCAAATTCTTTACTCGAAGCTCTTTATGATAGCTGTTTAACAAGCGGATGCCTTAGTCATCATGAAATAAAGTGATTTAGTCAATTAAGTAGGGAAAAAGTGGTTCAAACAAGGCACCTGATAATCGCATGGGGTTTTCTTGCGATGGTCCATGTGATAACACGTGGTTATCACATGAGTGGTCAGCAATGGCTGTGATTACAGCTTCCATTTTGAGAAAATTCGCTCAATATGCAAGCAAGTTTTGTCTTCTCATGCTTCTGATGATTACTTGAAATGCAAAGAAGAGTCTCTAGCACGGTTCTCGCTTGAAGAGATGCTAGATGACTCAAGAGTTGAAGGCAGAAAAGGGTTAAAGTATGTTTCTTGTTACTAATTCCATACTGTAGTTAGAGTTTTGGAGAAACGTTGTACAGAAGAAGTCATTCGCGATATCTCGCTGAACACCATTTCATTCAAGTTTTTTCTTCACATCGTATCATTTATGATTTCTTCGTCTTGTAGAGGTCTACAGCTCACACTTATTAGCATGACATCAGTCGTTAGGAACTCCTTCTCGTTAGGTTAATCAACCAGTCTATTCTCTTTTTCATAAACTCACCAGTGTTGGGGCAAATGGAAAGCGATAATTTTTGAAACATTTTCATTGTATAAGGCTTTTCTCTTAGAGCTCGTGTGGCGCAGTACGAGGCGCCACTGCAGCACACACGTGGAATTGATCCCCGTACTCATGGCTCACCAAGCCTTCCGTCTCTCCAGGGTCGGCAGATTGGTACTAGACTTGTCTGGGAGGATAGCAGCACTGGCTCGATACATCGGTAGGCCACTGCGAGTCATTGTAATGACCAGATATAAATTCAATAACCTCCGACGACACTTAATGAAGTTGAATGTATGGCGCATCCGTCAGGGATTGATCAACGCCGAAAGCTTTATCCTTTAGCTTTTAAGACTTTTCTTTTCACTCTGAGAAAAATGACTACTAGGTCTGTATTCCCACAAAAGAGCTGGTGTGGTGATCCGGTTTGCTGTAATATTATGAGTTCTGTGAAGATATTAACGAAAACGACGCTTCTACATCCTCATATTCCGGTTTGCGATAGCTACAATAACCTCTAATAACTACCTATGGCGAAGACCTTGGGGCGCCCAAGAACATTCAGGGAAAATTGGTTCAACATTCAACGACACTTGCGAAAACGACGGAATTATCAACTAGTAATCGAACCTACACGCAAATTCGAGAAACTGCGTGTACGACCGATGCAAAACAACTAAACGATTGAAGAAAATTCTGAGATCTGCCTATAATGTGATTTTGGCTAGCATATATACATATAATAGAGTAAATAAATACAACCACGATGATGCTGAGATATCTCGAAAACTCTGGATCGATGGTGTCTGCAGTGGGGAGCGAATCGCGCTATTACCCTTTCCGGGGGCTAATGCATGGGTGCATGCTGAGAGCACCCATCGATAGAACTAACTGAGAAACAGGCAAAACTAAGAACCCACATGGTGTGATGGCGAACGTATTAGCTCCGGCAAGGGTAATAGCACGTTCGTTTCCCACCGCAAACACCAGCGATCCGGAGCTTTGCAGATATCTCAGCATCATTGTGGTTGTATTTCGCATCAAACCCTACCGTGAAAAATTATAGTAGGTAGCAAATAAAAGTTAGCAGTATAATAAAGAGTACGCTAATCACTACCATTGTCTTTCATCGTTATGCGCTTCCATTGAAGGTAAACATGGTGTCGGCAGAATTTTATTAATAAGGTTTCGATCTACGATATTCTACTCCGAGCTATTTCAAACCTTGTATTCTTCTTAGTCAGTCTTCCTGGTACCGTATCTACGCCATAACGGACGATGTTCATTGTATACAATCACCTATGACCAAAAACAACTGATCCCTTCAACGATAAACAATTTTATATCAGCTGATTCTTCATTACTTGCTGGACAACGTTAGAATATAGAATTCTTTCCTGCAAGATACAAGCTCTTTTATTCCACAGAGATAAAAACCAGATCTGTTGGAGCAAGCAGAACGTATTTTTTCGGGGTTTCATGTTTTTGTTCAACTCGTATTTCGAACACCGAAGCGAATGGATGTTCAGGATTTCGTAGAAGAAGAATAAATGACGTTTGCTACAATTTGGTCGTCTCCTACCGATGTCGTTAGAATATGTAAGCATGAACCATTTCATTTTTAGGCGAAATGAAATGACGGCCAAGAAAGCCTGGTATCTGTATGCAACTTAGATGTCTCATGTTCGAGAAAGAAAGAAAAGAAAGAATTTCTTAAGGAAAGGAATTGTGGTCGGTGGTTCATTTTCCCCCAGATCCATTCTTATGAGATGATGCGTTAACACTGGAAGACGGATTATTGGGGCTATCAATGGAAAATTGTTGCTGTCTGAAGAATGCGAGGACAGGACGGATATGTAAACCTCGTTTGTTTCTTGCCTTTGGATTATAATATATTTATTTGCTAGTAGTGTTTTAGCCAAGAGCGCGTGTGGCGCAGTGGTTGGAGGCGCCACTACGACACGCACGTGGAGTCGATCCCTGCGCACATGGCCCACCAAGCCTTCCATCCCTCCGGGGATTGGTACCAGACTTGTCTGGGAGGATAGCAGCACTGGCTCGATACATCGGCAGACCACCGCGTGTCATTGTAAAGGCCAGATATGCATTCAGTCACCTCCAACGATACGTAATGAAGTCGAATGCATGGCGCATCCCTAATGGATTGATCAACGCCGAGAGCTTTTATCCTTTTAATGTTTTAGTCGTTTTCCTTACAATGTGAAAAGATAGATTGTGATTTTTTTTCGCTTGTAACATCAAACGATGCTGTATTCAAGAACATAATGAAGCATGAACGACGAATACTGTTCTCTTAAGGATTCCCGATCAAAATCGATCTATGAATGAAGTTCATTTCTTTCTGGCTGTTCTCTCACCACCTGCTAATCGCATTGCTATAATCTGCGCCATTCGGTTTTCGGTAAACGAGTGGAAATTCCTCAAAACTTCCATAGTGCCTTCAGAGTGAAGCAAAATATACACCGTTATCGTTAATTTTTGCTAATATTCACTTAACTATTGAATTTTTTTCTATTTATCTGGACAGCTGGAAGACCTGACTTAACTAGTATTTCTAGAGGGGCGATGAGCGATTAGGTGCACAATCGCGTTCTCATCCCGAAACTATAGGAAATCGTTCACCATCGTGGATCGGAGAATGTTTGTTTCTCTGCGAAAAGACCTCCCTTTTTCTGAACTGTGTAGCAAATCTGCACATATGTTTACTCAAATAGCAGTGATTCCCGGAATCTTCCCAGTCAAACTTTCCGGAATAGGAATCAATTATTGTTTGACAATCAGTAACATTCTGTTACCTGATAACCCATGGAAGGTGGCCTGTTAATTCCATTCACAGTGAAGCAACAACAAAAACTTTTGAGCAAATTTTTATTATTATACAACAACAGATGCACGTGTGCATGCACCCATTGTGAGGTTTCTTAAGAAACTTGCGCAATAAACTTCTAGTAACCAGGAGGTGTACGTGGAGCTGAAAAAGAACAGATACTCTACGATTGAAATTAAATATTTCTGTCTAGAATTACTGTGAAAACCTACGTGGGCAGTGGCCACAGTCTCCTTTGTCACCATCGTCACCTGGAGGTCCTGGTGGTCCACATAGTCCGGGTCGTCCTTCGACTCCAGGATTTCCTGGATCTCCCGGAGGACCAGGAGGTCCCTACAGAATAGGCGTTTCTACAAAATAGCGAAGTTTGGATTGCTAGTGTTAACAAACCTGATACGATTGCCCGTCCGGTCCTGGGTTTCCTTTCGGTCCAGGTGGCCCGGGTGGTCCTGGTTTACCAGGCGGCCCCTGTGGTCCAGGAACAGGTATAAGTCGTCCAGGAGCTCCAGGAGCCCCTTTCATTCCGTCACGTCCTGGTCTTCCGATCGGCCCAGGCTGTCCAGGCATGCCATCTGCGCCAGGTATGCCGTCTTGAGGTGGTTCACCAGGTGAGCCCTTCGGCCCAGGTGGCCCCTTCGCGCCCATCGCTCCCATAGGTCCTGGAGCTCCAATTGGGCAAATCACACACGGCTCGCTTGGTGGTGCAGGAAGCAGCTCGGCATCGCGCCCGTTCTTTCCGTCTTTTCCGTTTTTCCCATCTTTTCCGTTGTTTCCAGGTGGACCTTCCGGTCCAGGAGGCCCTGCTGCTCCTTGATTACAAGTGCAACAAGTAGGAACTGGTTCTGCGCTTACTACTGCTCCGTAACCGCCATATCCAGCAGCTCCTTAAACAACAGTGATCAGTTGTACATAATTTCAAAATAAGTTCTAAGAACTTACCACTACTACTATGTGTTGATCCAGATCCACCTCCGCCGGATCCACCTTCCGGTATCCACTGTCCAAACAACCACGCTCTTTTCTGACGATGTATCATACCTTTACCAGCTTGTAGAGCAGTCATTTCTAGCCACATATCTCGAGAACGAGCCTACCAACAAAAGTACTTGAGCTAAAAACAATGAAATGGACGAATAATGCATTGAACCCAAGAGGATGGATAAATAACGATATTGATAATTTGAAAGAAAACACCAAAAAGCCAACGAAGGTGGCCATACCTTGCAGTAGTCGGTTTCGACCATGAGATGACTTTGAAATGACTGCACATAGTTGTACAACATAGGTAACGTGACAACGCTAGCAATAACGGCAGCTGTTGAGACGACAACGGCGACGAACGCGATGCGCCGCATCTGACGCTGTTCCTCCGTCTCCTTCAGATCCATATTACTCAACGAGAAATCGTTGTTGGCTTTTATAGTGTTAGTGTGAAGGCGTGGTCACTTGCATTAAAGAGAGTGTATCGGACAACGAGATTCAGTACGTGCATGGAAGTGAAAGCCAGATACCGTATGCGAGCAACCGGCTTGTTCGCACAACTCCCAATAACGGTTGTCGGGCTATAGGAAACTCTTAAGGACGTATATGTAGCGACTGGATCCGCCTTATTGCCCTCATTAAAGCTTTCTAACGAGGACATCAAAAACATGAAACACCTTCCGTTAGAAAGTTTTTGATTGGTGTGAGATGAATTCGGTACAGGAAAGAAACACGCTACTACTAAATGGTACTGTAGTATTCATCTACTTAGCAGATAAATTTTAGGCACAGTAGTCTGTGAAGAGCCTTACTATTAAAAAAGGCAACAGTTTGATATATTCCATCTATTATTACCAATTCCACAAAAAAATGCTCCAGTTCCAAGAAGCTGTTCTACTGCTACAGTTAATGGTCATTTAAGATGTTACAACACCGTCTCATTCCTTGTGTAGGTAATACTTTATTCTCCAGGATCGAACCATGGTTGTTTTGGTGGTAACAAGGCTATAGGCTATTGTACTGTGCGATCAAACCACTTAAACTGTAATGAAACAAAGTGCAGAGTACCTCATAAATTAAATGGAAAAGAAAATTTATTATTTTCAACAGTGTTTATTTACATACTTTAGATATATGAGCGTTAATGATTTCTGTGTAGCAGCGAATATTCGTATGAGTGAATAGAAACCGTACTGAGCTGTTCTCATTGGCAGCGCAAACAAACTTACAAGACAATTTGTACACAGTGAACACAACAGTGCCTAATTGGTAGTGTTAACTTAAAAACTGAACATACAATACAGAAGATAATCCTGTAGGTTACGAGATTTTGAAAGTTTTGCCCTTTTACACCACAACCAGGTCGAAGCCGCGTTTTCAGTTGACCCAAATCTTGCTCTCTTTGTCCTATGTTCGCGATCCGAACAAGACACTTGGGGAAAAGAATCGTTTCGGGATAGCGCGGACGAAGAAAAAGGGGAAAAAACGGGACTGCGTATCAGTGGACGAGAAGAAATCTTGTTGTTCACGTCCGGCATCAATGCTTGTCATCTAGCAATAATCGCAGTAAAAGAGCAGGGAAAGCCGATGGAAAAATGACCAGGCAGTGAGAATGTGAGTAATTTGACATAAAAAGGCCTGTGAAGTTGTAGGTCATGAAAAACATGCGCAGGTACTGTAAAAGAAAACAATGAATACGCAGTGAAGCCGAGTCTTATTCTCAGAGCATACGGAAGTTCAGAGCTAACAATAAGGAAATAAGAGGAAAAAACTCACTAGACAAAGAAACATTAGCAATAGAAGCCTCGTTATCAGGATGACTTGCTTTTCAAAGCCAGTGAATCAATTCAAAAGCCTATGAGGTGCGGTAGAAACGAACTGATAAAAGGATACTAAAAATGAGGATTAAGTCAGCACTATTGAAATAGCAAACACTTCAAGACAGTGTCAAACTCATCAATAAGTTCCGATTCTTATCCGACGGAAAAAAAAGCGAATACATTGTTTCAGTCCAGTGCATGACGTCCGAGAAGATCGAATGAGTAATCGTAAACGTTTAGTGGAAGGCAGGGTTCGGTGAGAAGAAAACGTGTTGACGTTCGATATTCACGTAGCATATCCTCACATTTTTTCAACAACTGAAACTAATCAATGCACTGTAAAAGTAAAAAATACTTATTAAAAACAATAATAAAAGGTAAAGGAGGAAACATTCGGCGTCGATCCAATCTCTTAGAGATGTTCGACTTCATCGCTAACATGGTAGAGGTAACTGGATGTGCATTTGCTCCAACAAATAACTTGCTTTTCCCTACCGAAGAATCAAGTGAGCGTTTCTTATCGTCGCAGAGAATGTTTGTGCTAAATTACCAACTCCCGAAGAATGGAGGATTGTTTTACCGAATGCGAAAAATCGAACAAACAACTGCGTGTATTCGACAGGAAAGTCGAAAAAAGTGGGAATAGAAACTCGGTTTTTGAAATGTTGACTCATTATGTGCTAGGTGATAGTGATATCGAGTTCTATGGGATGGATTGTATGCAAAAACAGGTTGCTGCCAACGGACAATCACTATTATCAACAAGGATCCTGTTTAAAAGAGCATCACCGGGTGAGGTTGCCTCATTCGAGCGATGCTCCGCTGAGGAAGATCCGATCAGACGACGATGAAGGCGTGACATTGAGAAGACGAATAACTGTGGACGATCGACTCGGATCATCGGCTCTGATGAAGGCGAAAACGTCGAAATGTTGGTCGAATAAAGTTTATTTATGAAGTTCGTGTATGGTTATTGAGAACGAGAGTGAGAGAACTGCGTGTGTATTGCACGGCACCTCTAACTAGCGAGCTACGAGCGCCGCTACTAATAAAGACAGTAATGGCACTGATAACAGAAAGGCAATAATAACAGCAGCATCTGAAAGTACATCGGGGATCGTCGCTCACTACTCACTGTCTATGGTCATCTCTGCGAAATAATGGGCAATCCTACATAAGAAACGCCACCGTCCTGTAACAATGATATTCAAAAGATAGCAGGCCCGTTTTAGAATCCACAGGACACGGCCACTGTCAATGATGAAAATTAGAAAACAACTCATAACGGCTATCTCTGGTCTTTGATATTAGTGAGAAAACAATGTTTAACACAGATTCAACACACTGATGAGCTCAGATAATGGTAGATCGTCAAGCAGCAGCTAAGCAACGTGCACATGAACAGGACCATCTCCAGAGATAATGGTTGCAAAAAAACAAAACAAATAAGGAAACTGTTGAGGTACACGCAACATTTACGAAGCTGCCAATTAAGCATAAGTTGAAAGGGTAGTAAGTAACTCTGAAAGTAATGGCTAAAGTGCGCTCTAAACGGAGTAGAAGATTCTTTGGTTTCTGCACAGAGATTTCCTTAACTACAGGTTTGCTTTAATTCTAAGCATGCTAAGAATTGCGTAGAAGCCTCCAACGGTTTACTTTACTCTTCTCTTCCCGGGATGTCAAAACAGGCAGTCGCCGGCCTTCGTGAAGCGCAATAAGTTGTTATCTTGCGAGTGAGTTTGTTCCAAAACGTTGACGATTCCATGGCGCTAGTTCCTAGACTGGCTCCCGAATGGAAATGTCGAATTGTTCGTCATCAGAGAGAAAAGAAACTACTGCTTCCACCTTGAAGTCGCAAACCGTTAGAGGAGCTCTACTCTGATGTTGTTATCAAATGTTTCATACAAAGTTGTCACTTTCCTTAAGATTTCCTTCTACATTCACCGTTGGCGTTAACATAGTTGAAGTGACCACATGCTTTTGTTTACGAGCTAAACAAATAACTGACTATTTAATTAGCTGAAAAACTAAACAAATGACAATATGATATATCACATTACGTTCTTTCCATCAGGCACACTGGATTTTTTACAACACCTGGACCGCCTGTTTTCCCATTCACCGTCTGGAAACTCAACGAATGTCTGCAAGTCATCATTCGCTAGGGTCTTATTTCTTGAGAGACACGAAGAGCGAGCGTTGTACCATTCTTCTTTTAGAGCTTTTAAGAAGATGTCTGACCATAGGTTGGAAATATTTTTGCTGTCGTTAATTGATTTTCTTCTTTCTTCGTCTTCTTCTTAGCAACAGCGCTTCAAGTTATCGTTACAGCAAAAATGAGATTCAGATTCATTCAAAGTTTTGACGGCAGAAATGACGTACCTGATGACGAATTTCTAGTGTTTTCATGTCCCAAATTCGATATGGTGGCATGAGGGCAGTGTTATGAACACAGTATGCAGTGTTCATGAATAACTGGAAAAACGATGCAGCTTGTTCCGATTCGGGCTTCTAAATTAATGTTACTGGGAAGAAGCGCAGTAAATCACTCACTGCAGAATTTTCTATGTTAATTGTTTTTTGAAGTATAGAACTGTAAAGCACAAAAACTGTAGTCAACCTACATTTCTCATGACTTTCAGTTTAACATTCCAAAGAGTTCGTAACTGATCCATAACGTCCGGTTGATCAGCCAGGGATGGAAACAACGCCAGAAATGGGTCAGATATCATCTCTAGAAATACGTCTTCTGCAACATTCGGAATCGTTTAGGCTCAGAATCTCTTTCTTCGACTTATGACTAGATTCCATTTTACATTGTTGAAGTACTGTTGTTAAAGTATGAGTATGAGTATGAGAGTCGTTCTTAAGATGTAATCTAGAGCCTTGGGAAAGAGAGTGCAAAGAATTCCCACTCTTGTTTTATGCTTGTACACCATCGCTTAGAAGAACACGAGCATTTGTTCCACTATGCGTGAGAAGATTCAGAAATCAATAGAATAGAGAAGATCTTAAGAAAAAACTGTAAGATCACAATAAATATCTAGTTCTAGGATACTATAGTAATACAACTCCGACAGAATCCGGATAAACCACAACCTACAAAGCAAAATACCACTTTTGGACTACTGCATAACATTTGAAGGAAATCTATGTACAGCTGCCGCGACTGATAGAAGCTGCTTCAATGACCGCATCTGGTTCAGCTAAGTTGAAAGCCTTTTAAGCCAGTGAAAGGGACAAAGCGAAATTTTATTCTCCAGCAGTACGCTAATTATTATCGCGTGGACATAATCCATTATGACGAACCCTTTTCGAAACCAGGTCTCCTCATGTTGCGCCCAATCGTTCAATGTTTTGTCCATCCTGTTGTTTACACTTCATCTATGTCATATCATTCATTCTGGGAATCAGCATGTTTCTGTAGATTTCGACAACAATGGTAAAGTATTTGACAGGAGATGAATAGCGTCATTTTTTAGTTAGGTTAAAGCATGTCGTCTGGTTTTCCTACATAAGAAAGGCTATCGATTGCATAAACTGCTGTTTTCTACTACAGTGAATAGCAGCCACTTTCGAGAATGAAGAAGGGGGTAGGGTGTCAATATGGAGCATGAATGGACAATTCTGATAACCTACTTACAGTTACTACTTTATAGCACTATGAAATAAATTGCGATGGAGAGATTTAATATCGATCAAGAAAGACTTGTAAGTACCAACTACATGTCCCCTAGCGACCTTGAACTTCCAAACATAAGCTTTCGCTCGACGAATGCAGCATCTTAAGAGCACAAAATCGAAATCATGCTCATAGAATGGTCGAATCATGAAAAGAGGAAATCATGAACGAGCACAATGGGATAAGACCGTAAAGGGCGAGGAATTCGGCAGTCATCAGTCCCGTGAGAATGAACCTGCAATTCAGTTCTGCTGTGCATCGTGGAGGTATGCATATTTAGCCTGTTCAATGACTTACAGAGCTCTTTCAATTTAACAGATCAGTGTTTTTACCATTCCAGACAGCTCCGGTGCCAATTTGTTAACTAGAAGGGATGGAGGGATTAGTGAACCCCAGGCGCAAGAAGGAACCAAGCGCTAAGTGTCTGTTACTCATTTAATCACCGTGCTCTGTTCACTAAGGTTAGATTACAGAGGAATACAAAAATCTCTAAGTGGAAAACCAACAGGATGTACCGATACAATCAACGATAATGTTAACAAGAGATATCAAGCTCCATTGTCGTATCACTTCACTCTTCTGCCAGTAATCATATACGGTGCTTTTATTTTCAGTGATGGTACGAAAGGTGAAAACAAGATGTCTATGCACCTATCTAAATCGTTAGATCTCTATTTTCCCAAAAGAAAAGGTTTTGGAAGAGAGAAAAGATCGGAAATAAACAGTGCCTGCATTGAGGAGATTGTCTCGATCACGTAACAATGTGGTACCAGCACGGCGACGAAAAAAGAAATAAAGTCTCACGAACATTGGATTGAAAAGCAGCACATCAGGCATTGAGCTGTATAAAAAAAAAAAAGTAAAAAAGAAGGCAATCCGATGCACGTCGGAAATCACCTCAAAAACTTCTACTGAAGGTTAACTTCTGATTTACTCAAGTTTTTCTTCCATAACCTCCCAACGGTTAACCAGCTCCTTGTGGATGGGATCTGTTCCTCGGTGTCGAGCTGTGATGAGGCACACCAGGGTATTCATCCCCACGGCAGGGTCTGCCAGGTTGAAAAGGAACCCTCAGTTTCAACTAGTTTAAACCAGCTAAGAGTAAACCGATACTAGGATCCACCACCGTCCTGATATCAAACTAGTCGTATGGTGGGAAACCTTCCTTTCATCCACAACGTCGGGAACCGACTGTAGTGTTAACGACCTGAGGTAGACTTTGGTCTGGCTGAACTCGGGACTCTGAGAAACCACAATGACTAAACCAGCAAAGCTCCAAAACAATGGAAATTATGCTGGAACCCACACAACCAGTGAAGATGATCCATCCGAATATCGAAACAAATTTTCTTACATCAAAATACATATTCCTTCAGCGAAAGAAAACTGTCATGATAAGCCTTGTTGTTTCTCCAATTCCTCGACAGCACTTTTTTTTTAACATCTGTCGGTAAAAGTGCTATCCCATCGTTTTTTCAAAGAAATAATGCAACATACTCTACAAATGGTACTAACTCCTGAGGCACATCCAACACTTTCAACACTATTTTGTACGGTGTGGATTCACCGTTGTTCGTTGATCGATCGAAAATGTTCTCAGCTCGAAGCGTCTCACAGTACGTTCTGAAGGGATGACCAATTCTGCTGTGAATGTTTGAGGAATAAAAAGCAGAAATTTAAATACATCACACTAACTTATTGCTAAAGATGACCTCTCCTTTACTGATCAGATCGATAGTTATGATGCCAAGACTTCGTTCTTCAAAACTTGGCTGAATGAAGTGAAGAAATACAAGTGAAAAAGCGAATACTCGCAGCGATACTAAACCTAATCATTACATCAGACATTTTTCGTAATTCCATAGCTCCTACTTTACTTTCGAAAACTCGCACTGATATCTAATTGGTGGTGGTAGTAAGCACACTAATCTCAATAGGAAATTCTACAGTAACCACTAGGAGCCTATTCATACTTCTTACCGAGAGACTAAGAATGCCCACCTGTGTCTGAACGACATGAGATGCTTCTATTACAAGCACGACATCGGTCATATTGTAATTGGACCGAACGATAAAATCACCGTACTCAACCCCAGAAGACGTTGTATCCGTCTGTAATGATAAATCGTAGTAACGAATCCCACATCTTAATAGACAGCACTCTAAAAAGTAAACTGTCCAAGAACATCTATAAAAGTCGCGATAAAACAATGCTATTTTCGTATAATACGAAATTTTTATACCTACCCTTGTGTTAAAAGTCCAAGTTCGATTCTTTACCTGTGCTCGAATCGTATGCACATTGCTCACCTAAATGATTATAGAAAGACCGCAATGACATGAAACATCATTTCGTTGTATTCTTACAATTACTCTGTACCCAAGCTTTATTCAATTCACAAATATTTCGACGAGAGTGCGTATGGAGCAGTGATTAGATGTGATGTGTAAGACAATCATAGCCACAATTTCAGCTTATTATTTACTGCCTACTCTTTTTAACGATAGGATATATTGCGAAATATAACGTTAAAAATGCTGAGATATTTGCAAAAACTCCGGACCGCAGGTGCCTGCGGGGGTGGGGGACGGGGACGAACGCGCTATTGCCCTTTCCTCCGGGGAGTAACGCGTTTACCACCACACCATGCGAGTCCTTCGTTTCGCCGGTCCCACAGCTAAGAGTAGGCAGTAAAAATAGCGCGTTCGTTTCCCACCGCAGACAGTTGCGGTCAGGAGTTTTGCAAATATCTCAGCATTTCCCAGGATCGACTTTCTTTTAACCTCGGCATTGGAGTGTGAATACGTTGTTTTCTTGTTCAACAATCGCGAGATTGTTATACAGTATACATTTACTTCCACAGAAAAACACAAAACACTGAGCAGAACAGAGCTGTTCTAACCTTCCTCATTGAAGGTCATGTAAAAAAGCGGCTCTGAAGAAGGCGCTAATGCCGAAACGTCAACTACTGTTGTATTGTATTGTGTTTTTCTACGAAGTAAATGTATGCTGCATAACAACCTCGCGATTGCTGAACAAGAAAACAACGTATCTCAGCATCATTAACGTTGTATTTCACAATCTCAGTCGCTGGTTCGGTCCCACGCTCCCGAAAAATTAGGACTTCTGTGTTTATGAGGATCAAAAAGTTGCTATCAGACTTGTATGGGTAGACAAAGCATCTGCCTTCTACATGGATAGGTCAGTATAAGTTACTTATGGGCTAGATATACATTCAATCTACCGTACACGGTGTGAGCTGCATATAGCGTCCAAGGATTAAGGATAGATCGATGCCGAACACTTCATTTCCCAATGAATGTTGTAAAATGAGCAAAACTCGGAATCTCAGGTGGCTTCGTGTGATTACCCTTTCTACAGCTCACGTTTTAATCATTGCACCATCAAGACCCTTGCTTTGACTTCCTCTCAGCCAACTTTTACACTACCGGTGCTATCATAAATCACCTTTCAACGAAAACGATCTGCGAAGGATAATAAACGATAAAGGACAAAGCTCTCGGCGTTGATCAATCCCTGAGGGATGCGCCATGCATTCGACTTCATTAAGTTGGAGGTGATTGAATACATATCTGGCCTTTACAATGACTCGCGGTGGCCTGCCGATATATCGAGCCACCGCTGCTATCCTCCCAGACAAGTCTGGTACCAATTTGCCGACCCCGGAGGGATGGAAGGCTTCGTGGACCACGGGCGGAAGAATCGATTCCACGCCCCAAGACCAATAAATAGCGAACAATTTCCATGGAACGCCTACGAAAAGATTTTTTGGCATGAGGCAAAGAGAATGAGATTCACAAGACGTGAATTCGTCGATGATGTCACTCAATGAAGCAACATGGCCACGATGAATCAAATATCGTCAGCAGCTCGCTGAACACAACTCCAGAACTGGGAAGAAGGAAATAAGCGACTAAGACCATCAATAAGAGCTTCGAGGATATAGTGAAGATGGAAAAAGGCTCTAATATGACTTACTAAACTGTAGCAATATCAAGGTCAAGCTTTGCCTACTTATTAGATTGCGCTCGCAAGTATAGCGCAGTGGTTATCGGGGTTCAGCAATACACACTCAAGCGTTGGTTCGATCCCCGTCACTGCCTAACCAAGTCCTCCATGCCTTTGAGCTCGGAAAACTAATGCCAGACTTGTTTGGAAAGATATAAACACTGATTTGACACATCGATAGGCCACCGTAAGCAGTTAGTTGGTTCACACTATCAGCTCCGCAGTATTACGAGTTGAGTCAAATGTACAGCTCAATCTCGTGTTATTTGTCAACGGTGAACGCTTTATGATTGATTGAATTGCATATGCTTTTCATGTAAAATATTATTTGAATCTGCTTACCATTGTAGCCCTGAGCTAAGCCTGTATTAGTGATTACGAAAAGACTTACGATTTGTCGTCCAGTTCTTCTACTACGATCATAGAGTGCTGCTCTAACCAGACATACTTCACCGTCCTGCTTCGGCATTCCTTCCAGTCGAACCAGACGCACCAATTTCGAAACCCGAACTCGACGCTTTCGAAGCTTAATAGATAGGTGACATTTAGAAATTCATCTGTTAAGATTTCCAGCTTTAAAATAATAACTTATTCATAGATCACATTTAGAAAAGACAGCGTACTTAATAATAAAGAATGACAAAAGCAAGAAAAAGGCAGGAGAACACCAAAGGAATACGAAAATACGATTTTCAGAAAGCGGATTTCTTCACAATTCATAGTGACTCAAATGCTCTTGTTTATAACGAACATTATAAAGAAATTTTTGAAAAAATGATCGTTCTTTCTTCCCAATTCCTCAAACACACCAGTGTTTTAAAATGTCTCTTTTACGGTGTTAGGCTTGAACAGGTCCAGTTTTTCCTATTCTCGATAATCACGTGTCTATCACTCATATTATACATGTCATTTTAGAAGTCATTTTAATCCAAAATATTATGAGGTATACGGTAGTTATCAGCGTGATTTTCGATGGTCATGCATTGTCCACTGGGCAGACCCACGTTCCCGACTGACTCGTTCTTCTCCGAGTTCATAGTTCGTTTTAGCAAATAACTATACGATGGATCCTCAAAATCAATTTTTTTTTATTAATCTCAACCATAAATCAGTGCGTTCTCGATGAGCACACACCTCGATGTTCTACAATAGCTATCGAAAGGCGTATGTTGATACGCAATCTACTCAGCTAAATATTTCCATAGCAGGAACAGAAACACAACAGAAAGGAAGGAACACAAAACAGAAACAGAAAGGCTTATTGAGAAAACACAAACTTCTTGACACAACGAAACGTCGAGAGACTGACAGAATATGGGAATACTAATTTCACCTTATCGTCACGATAGTTCCAGTATAAGTCATGAAATCCGATGTTAGAATGACTAAGTCGAGGAGTTAAATGACAAGCGAATGACAAATGTGGATCCAATAGTTGTGCATCACCAAGACATCGAGCTTGGCGAGTAGGTGGTGTCTGAACGAAAAATGAAACGAAAGCGCATTCGATGGCAAAGAAACAATTACTCTGTATAAACGTTTATTTAAGAAATCCCTCTGAATGCAGGGAAATTCAATTTTTTCAAAAAATTGAAAAGAAAAAGTGGGCGTTCAATGAATATGAGATCAATATTTCCCAGGTAAACTTTGCCGTAACGTTACAGAATTGGCCTTTTCTTTGTCGTTTTTTCTATATCTTTTCCTTCCTTAAAAAGAGAGAATGATCACAAAACAACGATACATTACTTGCAAAAGACTGATTCGATTTATATCAAAGATAAACCATGGTGATACATGCAACTGAATGCAGAGATTAGTGAACCCTACAAGTGCTATGTAAATAAATTTTGTAGGAGAATTCTCAGATCGATTACGACTGTGGCCATGAATATCAATTTTTTCCCATAAATCCCATTGATTGATGATTGCTGATGGCTCCGATGGGCTGAGATAAGGGTAATCAAGGCCCTGGGTTAGTGTGGTGGATACCACGTGAGCTTCCTGTAAGGGTTATCGCTGGCTTGAAGCGTACCTGAGCTTTGTTCACATTACGGCATCCTTGTTGTTGTATTTCACATAATACCTTTCCATAAAAAAAGAATAGACAGTAACTAACAATCAAGGCACTGTGATTCCAACAAGAGCTACAGCTTAACTGAGTTCATTGCCGATTTGTGCTTCCCAGATTATTCCCGTTTACGGGTGAATGCTGGAAGCACCGATAGTGTAGAAGATTGACAGAGAGAAAGGCAAAACAAGGACTTCGGCTGGAGTGGTGAGCAACACGTGAGCCCCCTGGAAAGGTAACAGCGGGTTAGAAGCGCAGCTGAGGTTCCGAGTTTTGCTATCTGCTATTACTATTGCTATTGGTATTTTGCATATCTCAGCACCCTTGTGGCTTTACCATATAGTCCCAAAATTGTTGTATTAATAACAGTTCTTGTTCTAATAAAGAAGAAAACCATAAACCTATTGAATAGAGCAATGTTAGTGATCCCTACTTGATTAGACGAGAACAAATGCTTTGGTGGAGACATTAGCGGACGAGTAGACGAAATTGTTCTCGGATTACGAAGAGTCTAAATAGACAATTGAGAGTGTTAGAACTTAAAAACAAATTTTTTCTGTTCTAAATGACGTTATCAGCATCTACTGTGCAGATCTCAGCAGTTCTTGCATTTGAATCGTTTCCGTCGCACTCATAGTCCACAATGATCTGCGAACATTTCGCGTGTTCAAGCTCCTACTGCTTGAAGAATTCGTTTTCTTTATGGATCTAGTTAAATACTGGTTGAGTCGATTCTACATACAGTCTTGAACATGGCTAGCCTAGGGTGTTCCCACGTGAACTGGAGGAGAGCGTTAGGGTGGGAGTCGAACTAGTGCGTCTGCATCCTGATTGACCGTATCATTAACCTTTGCGCTACTTACACTCCTAACAGCAAACTGTTCTGCCAAAAATCCACAAGTCCACAGGTAGCAAAAATTCTTACCGTTTCTTTCGATTCTTCTTTAGCTTTCCTCTGTTCATCCATGGGCAGTGCATGCCGGAGATATGTTTTTGGTACCAGTCCGATCACTCCACTTGAATTCCTAGCCATCCACCATCCATCAGGTCTGTATTAACAAAAAATCTCTTCATTTATACTACCTCAATTGTCTTTGAATATTGCCATCAACAGTCGCCATTCAGCAATGGTTTCCTGCCTTATTATGGAATAGGATGCAGGCTAGGATAATTGTCAAACTGTGATCTACAGCTTTGACTACCAGGGTTACTTACGATCGAGAAAGGGCTCGATATTGCTATCCCGCCTGGAGTTGGAGCTTAGCAGTCCAAAGAATACATCTACTACAGTCTTACCAGTAGTGATATTTTATTGTTTTTTTTTAATTTTTAATTTATTGAGCTTTGGACGTGAATGCAAATAAGATTGAAAGCAAAGACTTTCATTCATGGGAAAAGACTGATTTCTCAAATTATTCCAAATTAACTAAAATAGCAAAATACAGACTGTATTTATCCTAATAACTTAATCACAATTCATCACGTTAGGTTTAGAAAACAAACCTGGTTTGTACGATCTTCAAAATTTCTCCTTCAGAGATGCTTAGATCACCTGGTTGTGAAGCTCGAAGATTCGCTAATACAATAAATGTGCTTCCGTCAACTACAACACCTTCTTCTGGAAGTAATGCATCGACAACGCCAGCAGGTGACACCACAGTCTTGGTACTGCTAGCGGAACTACTCTTGGATTGTACAACGGGTGCAGTCACCACTGTTGTCACTTCCTTTTTCACTCGAGGTGCAGGTTGAAGTGTTGGCACTTGCACCTTAATTTAACATTTACCTTACATTCGAAAACATTTAAAATCTTGGCAATGGGCTTTTTGATTTAAGTTTTTCACTTAGTAAGTCATTATGTGGTGTGTTAATGAGTTACGACACAATGTGATCCTAGTTTGATCACGTTCAACCTAAATGGTCATAATGAGCTGGCCTGAGATTTCCAATGGGAATTCCATTCTACGATGGTTTTTGTTCTTTTCCACTTTTTCAAAGGTTTGTGAAATTAACGTTGTAATTATTCGCCATTGGAGTTGTAAAAAGAATTTGGCTGGATAGGCTGCATGTTAGTGAAAACCTTTCCAAGCCCTGAAGAGGATAAAATACGCCGAAAAGTTAGCCACTGTATAATAAGAAGCCACATAAAGAGCTTCCCATCAGGTCGTCAACACAACGGAAACTTAGCTAAAGGAGAGAGAAGAAGAGGAACAGAAAGAAGGAAAATCAAGAAAGTTGGCAATTGGTAATGCAAAACATAAGAGGAAAACAAAACATATGAGTAATAGCACGAAGCACAAAAAAATAAGAAATAAAAAGTAAGACACAGATGGACAAAAAATATAAATAGGGAATGCTGTCTAAAGGAGTGGGAAAATCCTGAAATCATGTGAAACGAGTGGGAAAATCCTGAAATCCTGAAATTATGTGAAGCGAAGAGAGTAAAGAGCAGAATGTAGGCAGACGGAATGAGAAGAGCAGTGAAGTCAAAAAAAAAGTTGAAAAACACTACGCTGGGAAAGAGAAATTTAAGCCAAGGTGTGAATGCTTGTCTGAAAAACCCCATTTCACAATTCAGAGGACATTCACTCAAAAAGACAGTTCCCAGATATCGTAGTTTTTTTAAAATTAAAGCATAGGAGAACGAGCATACATTCCAGAGTCGCGGCAAAAATGACTGCAAGATTAAAGCTTATGAAATCACCTGAGCCTTAACTGGCGTAGACGATGCCTCTTCTGACTCTTCTCCTATGTCAACCTCAGAGTCATGTTCCTCGTCTTCTCCATCTGATGCTGCCTCATACATGAGACTACCTCGTCTGCCCGTCATTGTGGTCACCTCAGACTGAGGTTGTGGAGTACTAAAATAAGAATGCATCATAAATCGCCGAAAGAGATTTACAAAGATTATACACCCACATAGGGCGATGGGAGCGCATATGGTGTCATGCACATAGTCACACACACATAGTCGTTGGCACCAACCCGCGCGCCGAGCTGGCCTAGCTTTCCGTACCTCGCTGCCACCAAACTTGTACGAAAGTTGAATAAGAGGATAGCAACACCGGCTGAATGCATCAGTATGCCCAGCAAAAGTCACTCTCTAGACCAAATGTGCATTCAGTCACTTCTGCGATACCACTAGTGCAGTAGTGTACGGCGCATCTCTCACGAATTGATCAAGGTCGAAGCCTTTATTTCTTTACCCCCTATGTACCATCATTTATAAACACTTGGATGTTCTCATTTGTTCGTTATGCTTGTTACAGATTACTCAAGATTAGTGGACTAACACTTTGAGAACACTTTGTTTCTTACAACGTATAGGAAATGTGTCTATAGTTTGTCTTCAACAAATAATCTCCAGGTAATTCTCAATGGAACCACACAAGTCTCTGCAAGAACCAGCTACCACGGCAGGACCGTCTAGCCTCCGGCATTCAAACCACGAAACAATGGGAATGAAAGAGCTTGTAGAAAAAGTGAGACGTTCTGTTTTCATCGAGCGAGCAGAGCCCATTGCGCTAAGCTTGCGCACAAAAAGGACGAATGCAGGGATTCATAGTGCGCTCTTGAGTCAATCAATGATAAACAGGACTACAAGTGGTACAGACGATGAGAGCGTTCAGGTAGCATTTGCTCTAATTTTTATTTGCACTGAAATAGAATGCAGCACTGAGAATGCACATAAAGAAAACGAAGAGTGAATGTATTATATAGCGGCTTTACTAACACTAGTCTCACCAGAAGATCGAGTGAATGGCTCAATGATTTTCAGAGAAAGCCATTCAACATTTATGATCATTTTTTGAGCTTTAGAAAAAATACCCATTTCACATCTACTATGCGGATTTCAGGCTTTAAATGATTTTTATGACTACCTAGTCGTCATGCTTCTACCATACCAAGATTGTGACTCACTGCGCCAACACTGGTGTTTCCTGTACGTTCAACGAAGATGGTTCGTAGTTGATCGGTGTTTTTCCTTGAACTGATTTTTCTGCAGATCCTGCGGAACCGCCGACATCATCGCCGCTTCGTGACAATGACGTCGCATCACTGCTTGCTCGATCACGTTCTGGAGCTATTCGAAGAAGTCGAACCTAAATAACGAGGTCCTTGATTTCCTTTAAACAATGATCAATAAATATGAAAATACCTGCAGGTCGTCCAGCTGTTCTAATGCTGTCAATCTTTGCACTTCAGTATTATCCGACTTTTTCATTTCTTTGACTCGATTCTTGTAATCATTGATCTGAAAAATCACAATAACTCAAATAAGCCAAAAAAGAGCACCAGATGAAATTTTTAGTTTCGTCGGTTAGTTCTCAATGGAACAAAAATTCTTCCTTTTTTCTCATTTCGGTTCGCAACTTTGAGCGATTCCTTGAGTGAAATGTACATGTCTCATCTCTTTGAAACTCATTCTACGGTCGAAGGTATAAAGTTTAGAATAAATGACTCGTCGTTATTAGAACAACAATAGGTATTTCAAACACCTAACGCATTGTTATCAGTATGGCAGCTGTGAGATAAAGGATAAAGAGCATAAAGCTCTCGGCGTTGATCAATCCCTGAGGGATGCGCCATGCATTCGACTTCATTAAGTATCGCTGGAGGTGATTGAATGCATATCTGACCTTTACAATGACTCGTAGTGGCCTGCCGATGTATCGAGCCAGTGCTACTATCCTCCCAGACAAGTCTGGTACCAATTCGCCGGCCCCGGAGGGATGGAAGGTTGGTGGGCCATGGGCGCAGGATCGATTCCACGTGCGTGTCGCAGTGAGTTGTTGTGAGATACGAACCAGAAATTGGATCGAGTCTAATATTGACTTTCACTTGAAGAAAGTTCACAGTTCAGATATAGCTTCACTAAAAGTCATCCAATACAAAACCAAACACACTACTAATGCATCAAGCCGAGACTTTTATCCTCCTAGACAAGTCCTAAATTAATTGTCCCTTCGAAAAGGGTTAGCGGCTCTGGTTAGACTACGGCGCGGCATCGAACCAAAGCGATCACACGTGAACTACAAGACACCTCTAACCGTTGTTCTCTACTCAATCGTGTGTATAATTTAAAAATAACAAATGTAAGACCTGCTTGTAGAGTTCACGACATCGCTTTGTAAAACTTCGCCTGAGGTGTGTATCGTTACGAGATATTAAATCTTCCTCCTCCAGCTTATCCACCTGAAATCTCTATTTGATAGAACATACTTCATACTTGATACTTGAACCGCTTGTTCTCACTAGCTGAGTGGACCCCAGCATAATCACCATTTTCGGAGATTTGATGGTTAAATCATTGTGGTTCCCTGGAATCCCGAGGACAACTTGGCCAAAGTCTGCCCCAGATAGAATATAACAAAATATTAATAGAATCCCTAGTGAAACGTTTCACTTAGAACAAAGAATGCTAAAATATCAGTAGTAGTTTTATATTGAAAACGCTAAGCAGTTTATGTAATATAACGAATTTTATCTGCTCATGTGTGTTCTTTTACTACCTACAACTCCTGTTGTAAAGTATGAACATAAATAAATAAATGAGTAAAGCTCTCGGCGTTGATCAATCCCTGAGGAATGCGCCATGCATTCGACTTCATTAAGCATCTTTTGGAGGTGACTGAATGCATATCTGGCCATTATGACTGGAGGTGCCTACCATTGTAGCGAGCCAGTGTTACTATCGTCCCAGATAAGTCTGGTACCAATTTGCCGACCCCGGGCACGATAAAAAGACGACGGTGAGTCCGACTATGCAGCTAAGACCTTCGAAAATCATCTCGTCTTCGAGATCCAAATGAAAACGAACAGTCGATGGATCAGGCGCACATGATGAAATGTAGACGACAAATGGTCAAAGACGACAGCGGAGCATAGTGGACTTCAAGAGAATGCAAGCGTTTAGATATCGTCTGAACAAATACGGTTGTTGCATATAATAGCGAACTATACTCACAGCAGAAAATAATTTGTGGATTAAGAAAATATACGAAGGTATCAGCCCTTTCAGAACAGAGCACCATTATCGACGTTGGTGGAAGAATGAGGCGAATGGAGAATGTATTGATCATCCCAATACTTGTGAGAGCAAACTCTTCTCTAATAAGCAAGCCGGCAATATTTTTGCAAATCGTTTAGTTTCTCAGCTCCTGCCTCTATAAAGAGAAAGAAAAAATGAACTACTTGGGTGAATTTGAATAGTTTAACATATATATGCATTGATTCCAATGCATTTTTTTTCTGGATGTTTAGTTTAGTACCTTTTTTGCTCTACTTTTTCTATTCAATCCATAGCTTATTTAGCACTTAGTATTTTACAAAGGACTGCTCACGGTACGAATTTTCTCCCATTCTCGGTGTAAAAGGTATTAAGATATTTGGTTTCCAATTCCCCTCTCAATGGTTTACCACCTCATCGTGCCTGGGAAGTGTTCCTGGGTGTCGGACTGCGATGTACAGTGGGAGATTTATCCCCTGGCAGGGTCCCTCAAGCTGAGAAGGAGTCCGGCGTTTCCACCAGGAAGCCTAGCTAAGAGTAAACCAATCCCAGGATCGACCATCTTCCTGATATCAAAGTCACATTGTGTCAAATCTCCCTCTGATCCGCAAGGGCTGCGACTTCCTGTGGTGATGAGGACCTGGGGCAGACTTTGGACAGGCTGACCTCGGGATTCCAGGGAACTAAAATGGCTTAACTAGCAAATCTCCGAAAAATTGAGAATATTCTCCGGCACAACAAGTGAGGACGGGTCATTCAAGTGTCAAGTTCAAGGTTTCTAATTCCACAGAGGTTGTAGATGATGAGGTGGGTGGCAGCCACGAGTGCGAATACGTCGATGCACTTCCACAAAGTTTATCTTTGTTAAAATCATGGCTTTTCAACCCTATCGTGGTCAGATATAGGAAAACTGGAAAATATCATTAAAAAAACCGTAGTATACTTGAAATTTTTTGTGAAACCGACCAGTAAAAGCTAGCAATACCACGGCTGAATTTGTGATGATTCATTTTTGTCACAGGGAGTTGGGATAATTTCAAAAGTATTTAAAGAAATTATGGATAAAAGAACATAGAATACACATAAAATGCGAAAAAATGCAGGAATTTGACAACAAGTGCATGGAAAAATCGAGTTATAGAGCGAAAGACATGGAACAGGGAGCGGCCATTTCTGAGGGGTAGCATAGACCATGTGCATAAAGTTCAATGCACAACGCTTGAAGTAAGTGAAACATGTAGATTGAGCATTACGCAAAGTCAGTGACATTCGAGTAATTGTTAAATACTGATGATATGAAAAAATTAATTGCTTCAGGCTGTAAATGAGTGAGAAATTAGAGTATGAACGATTTCATATTAAGGAATTCTGTTAAGCCTACAGAGATCTATGAAATCGTATATGGTCTCACCTGAACGTCAAGTTGATGCAACCTTGTCTGCACATCGCTAATTGAAATGATTCGACTGAATAAACTCATTATCGATTGGAAGAATAATGTGAGGTACTAATTCCTTTCTATCCACAGGTTGTCCAGTTTAACAAGAGAATCACTCCCAGTTCAATGGAGCGATTCGAGTGAATAAGAACATGGAAACCAAGCACTGGGACCGCGCAAGCAGACCAGGTTTCGCGCATTGTTGCCTGGCAACCGTTAGAGTTACAGCGCTACCACATTAGCAAACATGAAAATATCTATGAGCATTTCGATTGTTGACGAAAGAAACGCCATAACTTATTCCTTATAACCAATCCTTTTTTTTGTGAGATCGTTGAATCACATTTACGAAAAATAAATAACATCGGTAGGGGGCTGGTAGGTGAGTGGTTAATAACACAGTCGGTATTCTTTTTTCTTTGCTCATGACATCTAAAACACAAGAGCGGAGAAAGTGCAGGTGTAGACCAGTCGCTCCCATATTATCTTATTCCAGTTTTCGCATGACGTTCCCGAGAGTTCCCTTAAATAGTTTTTGCATATTACACCACAGAACTGGTTTTATGAACGATGTCTTCTCGTCTGAGCCACTCCGATGACACCATACCTTATCTTTTTAGGCGACATTGCTATTTTCTCAATGAAAGACTCCGGCGCAAGAGAGCGTACATCACAAATACAAGTTGTCACATCAGTCTTTCCGATTTTAAGCAGCTTAGAAAGGTCCTAAACTTTTTCAAGCATCTTCGTACTTGTTGTTCTCAACACTGTAGTATTGGCGGCTCTTTCCCGGTTTTAGGAATGAGGTTTATTCATTTTACCACCTTTGGCTTTTTGATACTGAATCTTAGCGAGACCAGTCTTTCCCAAACTAGACGTGGACCTTACTCGTCAGAGGCGAGCCGTGACCGCCTTCCATGTACGCAGTCGTTTACTTAATTGCGTTATTTTGAACCAACATGCTTGCAAATAGAATTTCGATAAACGGGAACGCACTGTCGAAGAAGGGAGTACATCTTTTGGATTTACAACATACATCGATGAGAAAGATCCGTGGGCCAAATGGGTTTTGCAGGAAGTACATTTTATCCAGAGAGAAATCAGCCATGATTAGTGAGATGCAGGAAACATATTTCAGGTGATGTTACCGATTAACTGGTCCACTAGCATCGAAACGAACATTAATTCTATTGACATCATTGTAACTAGAGCTAAAGCAAGAAAATGCCAACAACAACAATTGAGCAAATGGTTCTATTTCTATGAAATGCAACCAATTCAAGCAATATGGAGTGTGCATCGGCATCTACACCAATTACTACGACGGTGATCAAATTACAAATGGTTCAGTACCAGACCATACAGTGTTGTAGTGAGGATTCCTCATTATCTGCCGCCACAACGACCGATTATCAGCTGACGAATGAAACGCTGTAGTGCTTAAAGGTGCCTTGCAATATTCACTCAACGTCGACTATGACTAACCAGGGCTCCCATGCCTCGGAATTGGCAAGTTTGGATCAGACTTTCCTTGGAACTTTCTTTCCGGGCACGAAAACCATTAAGTGTATGTGGTGATCGATTCGAATGCCGCAATAATGTTACACTAGCATTCTAGAAAAAAGCCAGCTCGATCAGAATTCAACACCAATTCATGAAAAAGCCGAAGCTCTCAAATGGCCACCAAATTGACACTCAAAACCGACGACCTTCATCGGTGAAGAATACGAGACAACATACGGAATGAAGGAGGTATTGCGACCGGCAAAATATCTAAAGCCTTTTCATGTAGATAAGTAGAAAATGAATAGACTGGGTGCATGTTTCAGAAGTCGTCACTGTTTTTGCCAAAAATCTTAGTGCAGCTAAACAAACTTTCATTTTTCGCGAAAACCAGTTGCAGTTACGATGATTTGGAAGTTTCTGATATGGTTACTATAGGATTTGAGGGTAGAAAATTCTCTCAGTAGTGTAATGCACAATGCCAGTGGTGATGGTATTGAGAAACGATGCTGTCAGACACGTTAACCACTGCTGATTGAAAAGTTACTGGTACTTAAAGAACCTAAACAAGAGCTTTTGTTCACAAATAGTTTCCAGTATTTATTGATTGAAAAATCGCCCTTCCTTGTCTCATGTACATTCTTTTCATTGTTCGACAACTGCAAGAACGATAGGAATGAAATGAGCTGGAAGTGGGCTTGTTTACTTCTTACAACTTTTCCTCGCTTCTAAATTTGTGCACTATGGAGACCGTCTTTGAAATATGTCATGAATCATGTCTTGTGCCTGACTTACCTTTAATTAGTTATGCGGTGGATGTTAAGGTACTGGTACATATATGCATCTGGAGTAGCTGGTGAAAGTCCAAACGACTTCAATGACTTCAATGACTTTTGCTGGCTGCTATAACGCACTGATAAAGCAGTTGACCCAGGTTGAGTACGTGTGCGATGTGACTGTAAAAAAGTATAGCTGGCCTCATTTTCTTTGGATTCATGTTTAAGAGAAACAAGCACTACCATCCTCGCCGTAATTTGCCAAGCTCTCTGGCTGTTAGATGAGACAGAAAAATACCTTCCCATACACTTTCTCTCTACTTCTATGAAAATAATTCCTGTTCGTCCACTAATATAACAGTAAAGTAGGAATCTTTTCAGAATTTCTCTTTTCACTCCTTTTTAACACTGATCATTTACAACCATAATGATGCTGAATGGGCGCGTGTGGCGCAGTGGTTGGAGGCGCCACTGCGGCGCGCACGTGAAATGCGCCCATGGCCCACCAAGCCTTCCATCCCTCTGGGGTCGGCAAATTGGTACCAGACTTGTCTGGGAGGATAGCAGCACTGGCTCGATACATCGGCAGGGCAGCGCGAGGCAATGTAAAGACCAGATATGCATTTAATCACCTCCAACGATACTCAATGAAGTCGAATGCATGGCGCATCCCTCAGGGATTGATCAACGCCGCGAGCTTTATCCTTTATCCTTTAATGATGCTGAAATATTTGCAACACTCCGGACAGCACGTGTCTGTGCTGGGAACGAACGCGCTATCACCCTTTATGGGGGACAACGCGTTCACACCACATCATGCTGGACTTTCGTTTCGCCTCTCTCTCAGCTAGTTTTCTATCTACCAGTGCCATCTGCAATCACCCGCCAACGGGATTGATTTGGGGAGTGCTAATCGGCAATGAACGCAAATAATAGGTGAATCCTGGAAACTGCGAAAGAATCAAGACAGTAGTACAGCTCTGCTTGAATCAACTTGTAATATATGAGAGGAATGCATCGAATAGGATTCATTAACAATGGCAAGTTTTCAGGAAGATTCGAGTTTAAAGAACTTATATTCCTACGTCACAAGCAAACACAACCTGGAGCGCGAGGTTCGATCCCATGTGTATTGCAAAACGTCTCTAACCACTGTGCTACACCCACCTCAGTTTTCTACGAACAAAACAGGAATCATGCCGTGAGTAAAACTAGGAGTAAAAAATTGTGGAAGCCACAACTCTCTGTTGCTTCGATGTCAATAAAATCTGAGCTACTTTTTACACGACCCGTGTTCATATATTGTGCGTATCCCATCAGATCCATTGGATTAATATTTTTCACATCCATCGTCTAAAGTCTTCGGATTCGCGTCTATCTTCAGCTACAATAACAAAAAATAATAAGCAATAATGAACAATAACGAAAAGTAATGCACAGCAATAGTTATAATAAAATAACTATGATAACAATAACAATAATAAGAGTAGTAAATAGTTGGATATTGGATGCCTGTCTTCAATGGTTGCACGATCCCCAGCACAATACCCATTTTCCCCGAATTTTGGTAGTTTGACCGTTGTGGCTTCCTGGAGTCCCGAGGTCAGCCTTAGCCAAAGTCTACCTCAGGCCGTCACCATTACATTCACGCCTTTGTGAATCAAAGGAAGATTTCTCACCATTCGCCTAGTTTGATACCAGGACGGTAGTGGATCCTAATATTGTTCTACTTTTAGCTGTGCTTCCTGATGGAAACGCCGGACTACTCAGCTTGGGAGGCTCTGCTGGGGGATGAAATCCTCCACTGTACATCGCAGCTCCACACCCAAGAACACCCAGTCACGATAAGGCGGTAAACCGCTGGATGAAATAATAACAACAACGACGTAAAATAATTTCGGCACTTCTTAACATCTACCAAGCCCTACAACAAATTACGCCATTCTGAACGTTGATCGGACGACTTCAAACATTCAGCCGAGAAAAGGCCTGAACTAGTGCTAATCTCTAAAATAAAGGATAAAGCTCTCGGCGTTGATCAATCCCTGAGGGATGCGCCATGCCATGCACTCGACTTCATTTAGTTGGAGGTGATTGAATGCATATCTGGCCTTTACAATGACTCGCGGTGGCCTGCCGATGTATCGAGCCAGTGCTGCTATCCTCTCAGACAAGTCTGGTACCAATTTGCCGACCCCGGAGAGATGGAAGGCTTGGTGGGCCATGGGCGCAGAGATCGACTCTACGTGCGTGTCGCAGTGCAACCACTGCGCCATACGCGCCCTTGTGCTAATCTTTATCTAATAGCAATAAAAGAACGAATCTCCAAGCAATTCTGTAATCTACTGCAACAAAACCAAAATTATGACATGATTCAACTGCATCTGCATTCCTATGATCACAAAGATCTCAGCAACACTGGCTTTAAAATAAAACTTCCTACCACTAATAGTTCAGAAAATAGCTAACCGACACTGAATGACAATGATTAGTTATAAAAAAGAGCTTGAGGAACACATTTCCATGAAGAGGTTATGTATACATACTCAATGTTGACACTTTCGCAATGACGAGACCTCACATGGAGTTATTAGTGGGCGGACACTATGGCCGGAATGACTCATACTGGAGTCATATCTGTTGCGGCGGAAATTTAGACGCCATCGCGAATATGTCAAGAAGATGCTGCTGCGCACTTTCAATAATGGTCCGGTATAGTATCATGACAAAAAGCGCTGCGTCAGATGAAGTCATTACGAATCTGCTTCTGTGCCAAGAAAAGCAGCTTCGCAAAATTTCAGTTACAACTACGTTGTCACGTGCCCTTATGTTCAGCTTTGTTAATAATTCATCTTCATTCAATGAATCTTATGAACGTATCATCACAACAGCATTTGTAATTCTGGAACCAATTTTTCTCATAATCGCTTCGTGTATCAACAATAAAAATTAAGATCTAAAGCGAAGAGTAGGAAAGCTCAAATCACAAACGGACACCGAGGAACAAGCTACTGGCTCACCGTAGAAATCTCAAACAACAGGTAATGGGCCGTAGAATATCTTCATAACTATATACATGAGTACATCTGCAAACATCGATGTTACGTGCTAATAAGTATTTCCAAGACGAAGTTTAATTGATAGGAAATTGACGACCATTTAAACGTGATTCCACTATGTCGTAGACGGAGTTCTGCAGTCGGCTGTATGTTCGGCATAAATTGTAAAGACCAGTTTTTAGTCCGTTACTCACATACGCAATTGTTATTTTGTTCTTCAGATCGTATGCAACTTGCTGACATCCGTGGCCGGTGTGTCCGACCAAAAATTCGGTCTGAAATACGGAATTCTCACCCTGATAACGAAATCCATTGTGACACCACTAGTGTTTCGTTTCTGCAGTACCAGAGTTCACATTATTTATAAAGACCATAACAGCACGAAGCAATGAGCCCGAATCTCAGACCTATTAAAAATAGTGTTAAAAACTACTTAAAGACAATAAATCGATGCATCTGGTGAACTAGGTCACTGATGAATCAAGATTCTTTCCATAACTCTGGCTTGGTAAGAGTTCTCTTCTCGTTTTTTCTTTTTAAATGATACTTGATATGATTCTCTTCTGAACTATTCCACCGTTTTCTCTAGGGCTCTTAGTTATAGAGACGGAATAAATAAGGCAAAGGTATGTAAACAAGCTTCTCATGAAAATAAATAAAACTCACCCCAGCTCGGTGAAGAGGGAGATACAAAAAGCCGTGTCCTTTCGCAATTGTATCTTCAAAAATTAAGTCAGTATCATTGTTATAGTGATGTTGTAATTGTTTCAACACCTTCTGGCCTATGAGCTTTTCTGAGACCACCTGAAATGAGAGTAGCGAGAATGACGATCACCTTGACACACCAAATACGACTTTTAAACTCTTACAACTACTCCGCACTCCGTACACCCTTTCAATTTCGTGTTGTATTTTGTTGAGAAACGTTTACCAATACTAATTTTTTGAAAGAAGTTGTCCCAATCTTTTTATCTGGATTTATTACTTCAGTTAAACTGCAAAATCGTACCAGATCAAAGAGCGCAGCCAGAGATCGTGCATTTCCAATTCCAAGCGCGGCAGCCTGCTCTAGACGATGGTATTCGGGATTGTTCATTGTGCATTTGTCCACTGCTTTTAGCCACGATGGATTGTTGACAGCTCGAGAAAGGGGTGTATCCTACGAAAAAAAAACGTAGTAAATGTATAAAAGTAGAATATAAGAAAATACTTACACCACAAAATTCAAGATACCATCCAGTTACCATGATGCTGAGATGTTTGCAAAATCTCCAGACCACAGAGGTCTGTGGTGGGGATCGAACACGCTTTTACCCTTTTAGGAGAACACCACACCACGCAAGTTCTTCGTTTCGCCTTCCTTTCAGTCAGTTTTCTATCTACCAGTGCCATCAGCAATCACCCGTCAACGGGATTGATCTGCGGAGCCCAAATCGGCATTGAACCCAGCTAAGTTGAGGTATAATTATAATCACAATCTTAACCTTTTTGTTCACTGCCTATTCTTTTTTCCCCACCGCAGACACCTGCGGTCTGGAGTTTTGTAGTTTTGCAAACATCTCAGCATTACAGAAGTTATATTTCGCAAAATACCCAGCCATTAAAAAGAATAGGCAACAAAAAGAGTTAACATTTGAAACACTTCAGTCCATGGGGAAGGGGATGTAGTATTGAAGTATTAATGTCATCTTCTTAGCGAACATGATTACCGAGAAATGGTTTTAGATAGATGAAAGAGTGATACTTCAGCTACGAATACTAGCTAGTGGTGAGGTGGAATTTTCTTACTGGATTTTACTCATTACCAGCTTCTTATCATGGAAGAAGCCGGTTGTAAAACTTACTAACGGAATTAGAGTATTGCTTTTTAAGCTGTTCCAGTCATTATCTTGTAGTGCTGTAAGTTCTAAAAGTATATCCAAAAGATGGTGTATCGGAGTCCACTGACAGCTCGGAATAGTCGACCTGGTCTTCCTCGATTTACCGAATATTATAATTGTCCCCAGTTTGTACTCGAATCGAACGCGCGAGCTATGTGATCAGATTTCCATGATTTCCATGTACAGTGGTGACCATCTTTCTTTACAAAAAAGTGAATTTCAATGAAGTGTACTTTGTACGGAACCCCAACGAGATAGTTTCCACCATGATATGATGTCCGTGCTCCAAACTGTTCAACACTGCACTTACTTTTACTGGAATTTCCAATTCCAGTGCCGAAGTTCTTGACAATGAATTCATGGAAACAGTCTTCATTGCTGATCATTTCTGACGGATGGTCAAAGAACTCGTATAATTCGTTCTTACCAGTTGTAAAGAACGAAAATAAGCAATTTATACTAGTAATATTCTTTTAACTGAGAACGAAAAGAATTTACACAACGACGTGATGAATAGTGGACGGCAGTAAGAAAAAACTTATGTCAGCAAGACCTAGTGATTGGATCTTATAACCCAGCGTAGTTCTCCTGTTGGGAGACCATGTGAAACATGACGTACTTCCAGGACACCACGAGAAAAACCATCAATACTGTAGTTGTAAAGCAGATAACAGCCTCTATTATATGTGAGCTGCAGATTTTTGATATTTGTTATTTGGCCATTATGACTGAAGTTGCCTGGCATTGTATCGAGCCAGTGTTACTATCCTCCCAGGTAAGTCTAGTACCAATTTGTCGACCCCGAAGGGATGGAAGGGGCTTTGTAAGCCTCGTCAGCGGAAATCGACCTCATGCGTATTGAAGGGCTCCTCCGACCACTGCTCTAGACCACTGCTCTACACACGCTCCGCAATAATAAATAAATAAGTTAAATGCTCACTCTGATAAGTTTCCAGAACGCCAGAAAGTACTTATACACTCTCCAGTCGTAAAATAATTCGCTCATTCTCTCCCATATAGTCGGAACTGTAATCCTAGCCACCCGATGCTCTTCTTGTATTGGTAGACCAATGTGATAGTCGATGTCTAGAAATAAACAATTGATTCATAACTGGCAATGAAAACTTGTGACCACGAAGCCAATAAAGCACTACAATTGAATGCAACTTTCACCGGAAAGTAGTTATTAATTCTTTCAATCAATGCAAGATAGATGTAAGGGCAAATAAAGGAATGAAAAACTAAGAATTCACGTCCCATACCATACGGTCCTGTTATCTCCTCTCTAAGGAACTGTCCAATTCCACGTTGTTTCTCGTCCACATGACGTACAATTTGATCCACAATCCATCCGAAAGTATAAGGGTGATAACCATTCTTCCGACCTGGCTCCCACTTTGGAGTCTCATTCTCCAGTATCTCTCTCATTTTGTTGTGGTCCGCGGCAATTTCCTCAGTGATTGGAGTGTCCAAGTAGCCAAGCCCTGCCTAACAAAGAAAAAAAAAGAAGAAAAGTAACGCGTAGACAGTGTAATTTTCAAATAAGAAGTGATGAGTTGGAAGAAAAATACTAAAACACCAGTACAAGAGTCAATCGATTGTGGTTAATTGCTGTTGATGAAAAAGCCAATTAAGTGGATCACTCTCAAAAAATCTCTCTGAAGTCAAATGAATCCAGACCTCAACTGTCTACGGCGGGGACCGAATACGCTATTTCCCCTTCTGGAGGCTTACGTTTTCACTACCACACCATGCGGGTCCTTCGTTTCACCTTTCACTCAGCAGTGTTTTTAACCTATGGGTCCTATCAGTGATCATCCCTCAACATCAAACTTCAAAAACAGTTTTACTAATTGTATAGACAGTCTCGGCGAGGTTTTAGAAGACTTGGGAGCAAAATTCATTTCAAATTTTCACCAGGAGAGCTAATGCTTTGGAGAGAACAAGGACAATACGAATTCGTTGCCATTCCGACAAAATCTTGAGCATTTGATGAAAATCTAGTTGACTAGAATGCTTTGCTTGCAGCATTTTCCGACCCATCACTAAGCGATTGTAAGTACAAATGTTCAGGAATGTAGTATTTTCCAACAGATATGCTTGATTTGCAGTTTTTAACAACGAGGGAGGCCTTATAGCTCAGGTCATACATCTGTATCATCTAATCTCAGCCAGGACGTACCTCATGAGAAAGTGCCATTTGCACAGTAATGTTTTCTTTTCCGTTCTTGGCGAATCCAGGCCAATGGATCGAGATAAGGTCATCGTAACGCAGACGTCCACGTTCTACCAACACTGCGACACAAACAGCCGTAACTGCTTTTGTCGCAGAAAATGTGACTGACATCGTGTCCTCAAAAACAGTACTAATATTCCATCAACGTTTTCTCCTTCTAGTCATTACAACGACGAATACTGTCGTTTTTAAATATCACTCTTCTTCTACATCATAGGTAAACATTGGCTATTCTTACATAAAGCTCACAGCTCCTGTTTGTCACCTTAGTGGAATTCTTAGGACCATTTGAGCCAATAAATTAATTGACGCACTCCATGTAGAGAAATCACAGAGCGGGTAACGCAGTGGTAGTGATTCCACTTTTTACACCGACGGCTCAACCTACTCATGCACTGGTTCGACCCCAGCCCTGGCTCATCAGACCTCTCACCACTCCGTGGTCAGGATTTTGGTAAATCCTTGTGTAGAACAAGCTCACTCCCTTTAATCCATATAGGAGCACCTCAACAAGGTAATCTCAGGATCACAAGGAGGATCGACTCGATCAAAATTCGTGACGGAAACCGAAAAACACTCATGGAGCAGCCCAACCCACTCGCGAAAAGTTCGAACACCTTCATGGATGATAGATGCGGTGCAAGCAATCGAACAGGGGAAATGCTGGAATATGTTCAGTGATGTCAAGTCACGCGATAAAAAAAAATCATATTGGCGTCTTAACTACATATAATAACAAATCAAGTTGGCTACAAACTTTCCGAACTACTCAGCTACCGTGACGTTTTTAGAGCAACATCTCTACAAACTCTGCATGAGGTAAAACCAAATGAATGAACGAGCGAGTGTGGTTAAAGGCGTCATGTAGAACAAACAAGGCAACTGGTTTAACTCAACCCCTGCCCAATAAACCATTTAATCAATCCAGGTTTAGCAAACTGGTACCAGACTTATCCGAAAAAAACTTCCTCTAATCCACAAAGGTGAGCAACTGCCTGTGAAAGGACCTGGGAACGTCCCAACAAGGTTATGTCGTGACATAAAGGAGAATCATTCCCGACCACCATTCAACCACATTTATGGAGGAAGCGAAATCCCCAACTTGTAACCGAATCCACACGTGAATCCGAACACCGTTCTGGATGATAGATGCAGAACGAACCCAATGAATAAAGCTCGAATCACACCGGTATAAAAACAACGCTTAGTTAAAACAAGTCACACAAATTGATCAAATACATTATACTCCCATAACTTTACAGCACCAGTTGTTCGCTAACATTTTTCATTTTACGGCGTCTAAATTTTCCTCGTTACTGTGCCACCCTTCCTCCCAACGGTTTACCACCTCATCATGGCTATGAAATGTTCCTGGATGTTGGGCTACAATGTACAGCAAGAGGATTCATTCCCCCAGGAGGTCCTCCCATGGTAAGAAGGAGCTCTGCATTTCCATCCGGAAGTCCAGCTAAGAGTGAACCGATACCAGGATCCACTACCGTCCCGGTGTCAAACTAGTCGCAGGTGACAAATCTCCCTTTGATCCACAAGGGCGGCGACTGTCAGTGGTGGTGACGACCTGGACCAGACTTTCTCTAGGCTGACCTCTGGACTCCAGAGAACCACAATGGCTAAACTAGCAAAACTCCGGAAAAGTGGAAATTATGTTGGGGCCTGCACAACCAGTGAAGACCTGTCATCCAAATATCCTAGAGCCTCACTAGCACAATATACGCAAATTGGCAAATATTATTGAAAAAACAGAGTTCTGGAGTGGGAAAGCACCGCTGCATAGATCTTATGCGCGTTATTTTGACACTGAGAACCTGCTTCCATTTCCTTCCTGCCTCGTGGTCTGCGTAACCACCCCAAAGATCAACGACCTTCGTCCCGTTTATGAAGACCGCCAACGACGCGCCATCACGTTCCCAGCCGTCTTCGAAATTTCTGCTAAACAAAAACGTCATTCAGTAGAATCTTTGCTCTCATTCGAATACAAAATTAAACAAGAAACCAATCGATAGGACAGAGAGATAGTAAAACAGTTGTTTCGTTTGATAAGACCGATTAGAGTAGTATTAGAAGAGACCATTTGAAACGAGGATTTTGCGGTAACTCTCATTAACTGCTACCATATTTAGTTTGTTTTTAGTAAGCTGAATAACTAATGAACAAAGGTCCAGTCCAAATGTTACAAAAAAGTCGACAAACATTCGAAGATATGTCTTCAACTCCCACCGGTGCTTCCCAGACGAAGTATTACAAACTAGTAGGGGTAAGGGGAAGTGGATCCGTAAAGAATTTATCATCTATGTTTTATCTACATTTAACTGGAAGTTAACAAGCTCTGATAATAGACACTGAACTGAGCTGATTGTCAAATAAAGGTTAGGTACATCCCTCAAATCTGTTATTTTCGATAACAAGCAGCAAATACCTTCATAAGGACCAAAACAAAGCCGTATCTCATGAAATGAAAGTGCATTGTGGGAATGAGTAATGAAAGACCAAGCACAGGTGGGCTCGGAAGAAATGCAGGTGAACTCTTGACAAAACCATTTTTCTCAATGTAGACATAGATGGTTAAATAGAATGTTACTGCCACCATAGATGACAAGCAGTCGAGGTCAGACCAGATATGATTCTTTAAAGTTGAAAACGGCCATCGTTTTCGCAACATATGAGTCCTATAGAGGTCATGTCGTCATGTATGGGTTAAAGTCAGCAAGGGAGAGATGTGAGACAAAATGGAAAAAAAGCTATGACAATGATTGGAGGAAAAAAGCACATGAAAGCGAAGATTCCAGCTAACAATGTTCAAATATAATGACTTCCTGACTCATTCAGGTGAGACAGAATTGTCAAAGGGATAAGTAAGGAGAAAAGATTGAAGAGGTAAGAGCAAATGACACCGTACCTCCTTCGCCACAGAATATGCAGAACAAGATCAGATTAACTGATACACTTACATGAACATCTTCTTAACTTCCTCATAACCTCGCTGTACGGAGCCATCAATATGAATTGGTAATCTGGTGTTACGTAACCCAGGAAGCAAGTTTAGGGCAATTGCCGCCACCAACAACAACATTGACAACTTTGCCGTTCCCATCGACAAGCGCTCAGCTGGAAAACTGAAGTGTATAGTGGATGGATATCGACCCATGGAATATTCCAGAAAGACACGTTTACAATCAGTTTTTAAAGGGCCAAAAATTAATAATAAGGGCCTCATTTATGCTAAGAATGGATCATACTGGTAGCTGGAGCAATGGCTTGTTAACACGCGGCGGACACCATGGCGACTGGCAACGCACCGCATGGGCGGGTGGTTTGTTGAAAGTAGTTTTCCTTATCTTCGTTCAGACTTCTCCATGGTCAGCAAACTCTCCCTCTCTCTAAGCGTTGTGAAAATGTTCCTGGAAAAGGCATCTGAGAAAGACAGACCAATCTATCAAAATATAATAGCACGTAGATGAAGACTAGACCGAGACAGTCTCAACTTCCTTCTCCATTGGAATCTCACGACTGACTTTCTACCAGCCTCGGCATTGATCAATTAGTTCCTTACGTTCTCATTGAGCAAACACGAGGTGTTATTTTATTTCTTTACTACGATGAAGCCGACGTTTCGGCGGATTTCGCCCCTCTCAGAGCTCGGAAAGGTCAAGTTGACTGCAATCTACCCAGTCAGACACCTCTATAACCAAATACAGAAAGTGCTAAACGAAGATTCAAACTCAAGATTCAAGAAGCTAAGATTGAAATTTTGGTTTAGCAATTCCTTTGCGTGATTACGGAGGTTTTTGCTTGGGTAGATTGCAACCAACTTGACTTTTTCAGGCTCGGAGGAAGGCAAAATCCAAGGAAACGTTAGCTTCATCTTAATAAATAAAATAACCTCTCCTAAATGTTAGTTACAAATTCTAATGTGAATACCAGTTCTACTACTTCTTTCATCTCCAAGATTTCACGGATACGAACTCGGATCCTCATAAACCAAACCTTAGATTTGCCCCTAGATATCATGTGTGTTCGTTGTCAGTAGTGATTATCTGTTTACCATCTATGATCATAACGGTTATTGCTAAAGGAAATCTCTCCGCTGAGAAACAAAAAACGAAACTGTTTTTGGAACTGAATGTGCTTCACTCATTTGAGGATACCATGCACAGCAGTCATATATCCCAGAGTTACTGCAGGTTGCCCTTGTCAAACGCTATAGGTTATTTCTATCTGCTCTTACTCGTTACTGTACCATACTGAAACCTCAAGAATGGGAACGAGGAATCAACGCATCTTCCAAAATCAGAGCCTCCAAGAGCCACTAGATCAGAATTAAGGACTTTCCTTCTAAAATGATACTTCTGCCACAGCATGTCTCAATCCGATATCTCTAGAAAACATTTAAACCCCAGAGATTTATATTTATAACATCAGAGTTGTCAGCATAACAAACTAAGAAAAGCGACGTATCCTACAGATACACATATACACAATCAACAAATAACAATTTCCAGTCAAATCAGAAGTTTCTCGACGTCTTCCTTAAGCTTCTGGATCTGAGATTTAAGCTGAGATCCCTCGTTCTGAGTAATCGACACGGCAATCACGGGTCGTGTAACGCCACAGGCACGACCGAGAGCCGCTTTGCTTCTCACAAAAACGTACGGCACATTTTTATCCTCACAGAGAAGAGGTAGGTGCAAGATAATCTCCAGTGGTTCTGCATCAGCAGCCATAATAATCACCTAAAGCACCTAAAGCTTTGTGCTAACAACTGAGCAGTACAGTTACTACACAATGGACAACAAGCTCTCTGAAACCCACCTCCGATATGCCTCTATTCAGAGTTTTTGTTGCCTCATTTGCTCCTTTCTTAAGCTGTTTGTAGTTTAACGCCTGTTGTACAAGGTCCAAAAGTTTCTGGGACAATTGAGTATCGGCGAGTGGATAGGCCTTCGGATTCACTCCATCATCGGCCATTATTTTCTTCTTCTATAGAAACACAATCCTAGAAAACATACAAAACATAAGTAGGCTGCTTTCATAAAGGATGGATTGGAATCCTTAAACTCTTTACAAAACGTCGATAAGAACCAGCTAAAGAAAAGTTCGAAAACTATGGCAACAACGAAGGCAATGCCACTGATAGCTGAGAGGATAAAGCATAGAAGAAGGAAAGATGATCGATCGTTCGATTTTCAATTAGCCTAGACATTTACAAACAGACAACTTTAATGGTGAAACTCCATTAGATCGAAACAGGCCAATCAAAACCCTGAAAAGAAAGGATGAAAGTGAGTACTCCAAAAAAGAAGTACAATAAGTCGAAAGGTCCCAAGAATGTCTTGGTTACTCATTCCGACAAAGTAAAAAACTAACGTAGATAAGAGGCGGATAAAGACGACAATCAATAATCCTTTTTACTTTACATGACCCGTCATCACACCTACTGTGGGAATCCCAGCACTTCTTGCATTCGATTCGTTCCCCTCACGTCCAACATCCACAATGGCCTTCGAATATTTCGTGCCTTGTTTCAGCTGCTGCTTAAGGAACTAGCGCCTGTTGCTTCCTGATCGACGACATCACTAACCACTGCGCTATCCCCACCTCGACAATCGGTAAAATCAATGAAAGTGATGATTCACATAAGGAGAGACAAGTAACCTAAAACAGTAACCTACATGGGGAAAGCTGAGGCGCGTCCCGCTTAGGATACGGTGATGAATGAAGAATGTGGGTCCTGCGACGAATAGTTCTCAGCGGACTTGTTTCGCACACTTGAATTTGCTTCTATTTCAGTATTTTGATTCATTACACTTATTATCACGTTTTATTACCATCGTTACTTTTTTTTTACATTTGCACTTTCTTTCCATGTTCCATTTTCACGTGCCTGGATGCTTCCTCTACTTCTGGCACTTCTACTTCACCAACTATGAGATTGATCCCGGCACTTCAGACTCACCAAGCCCTCCATTTCTCCGGGTTCGTCGAATTGGTACGACTTGTCTGGGAGGATAGCAACACTGGCTCGATACAACGGCAGGCCACCATGAGTCATTGTAAAGGCCAGATATGCATTCAATCATTTGCAACGTTTAATGTCGAATCCATAGCGCACCCTCGAAAAATGATCAACACCCAACTTTTTATTGCTATAGTTGTTCTCTCATATCTTGATTTCCTTCCACGTTTTCTATTTTCTCGTACCCAAATGCTTCTACTTCGATTTCGATTGTTTTTTTTTTTGTTGAGAAGTGCCATGTGGATCCAGCCTGCTTATAAAGGTCTCATGTGTCAAATTTGATAATACCACGACGTTTCCTAACTTCCAGACAACAATGGGTGCGGACGGTAAGAAAGAAAAGATAAAAATCCTGCAAGTATCGAATATTTCCGTCACTGCAACAAAGGATCAGATTTTCACTATGTTCCAGTACATCGGTAGAATCGAGGAAATGAAGGTTTGCCATATAAGCTGTTTCCTGAACAAGGTTTTTTTTTACTAACTAATGTTTATTAATGTTTTAATCAATTAATGGGGCAGGGATAGCGCAGTGGTTAATGCTGCAGCTAATGGAGATGCAAAGACGCTATTTTGATCCCGCCACAACGCTCTCCTCCAGCTCAAGTTGGGACGCCACAGCCCGGGTATCCCCACGAGTGCAAGGAGAATCGTCTCGACAAGCGTTCTACGACATCCATAAGGAAGACGTATTTCTTAGGCAGCAGCTGATCCCATACGCGAAGAGTTGGAAGACCTTGTAGTCGACGATGGATCCGAGGAAGGCGAATCGATTTCAGGAAGTGCTGGGATCCGTGCAGTAGATGTGATGACGAGTCGTGTAAGAGAAAAAATTGTTAATATTTAGCCGGTAAAAGATGTTTGGAGGCGGTGGTTGCGCAGTGGTTAGTGCTACCGTCATGTGCTGTTGTTCAGGAAGAGGCAAAAGTTCGATCCGCGCCCCAACACTCCTCTAGTTCACGTTGGAACGCCTTAGTCCGTTTATAAATGTTTTTAGGTGTATCCTTCTGATATGAATATCACCTCTGCAACAACATCGAAGTGTGCATTCATCAAGTACGATGACGAACGAGCGGTCGAGGTTGGCCAACATCTTACAAACACTGTCCTTATTGATCGCGCGGTTGTTTGTGCACCGTATCTCCAAAGTACGTTAACTACAGAATTCGTGTGAGTCTTTTTAAAATGAGTCTTCTCAGGCGTAATTCCCGATGAGGCAACGTTCACAAGTACTGGGGGACCAGTCACTGCTGGTCAAAGACAATTACCTCCACATGTGACGAACAGAGTTCAGGAACTGGATGACGGCTCGTCGGTGGTAAATGCTTTTTCTAAGTCTTACTGTCTACTACTTTTGTTTTTCTTCTACGTATATTCCAATTTAGAGAATTACATGCGCTATTGAAGTGCCTAGTGTTAGATTTTCCAATGCCTGTTTCATTTATCTTCCCATATAGTATTACTGTTCTGTTGGCGCGTGCAGCGTAGGTGATCAGAGGCGTTCCGGAATACACATGAGATCGGTCCTCGCCATGAAGCTCGCCACCCCTTCCATCCCTCCGGACTTGTCTGGAAGGGTAGCCGCATTGGCTCGATACATCGGTAGGCCATCGAGAGTTATTGTAAAGGCCCGATATGCATCCAGTCATCAACGATGTTTAACGAAGTAGACTGCATTACGCATTCCTCAGGAATTGATCGACGCCGAGAACTTTATGGTTTTATTGCTGTTCTATTTTACCGTATAAATCTCATTTCAAAGGGAATAAACTGTTAGGTTTTGCATTTCTCTTATTGGGTAAGCACAGTTGGTCATAGGGTTCTAGTGGTGTAGTAAGGTTTTTGTTTTTTAGACTGATTTCTCAACGACAATCTTGTTTTCTATTTCAGTTGCTTACAGTGGATCCACAAATGGAGGCGCTTGGATTACCAACATATCCGCCCCTTCCTGGTAATACTGACTTAGCGAAGGTGGAGGAAATCCGACGAACTATATATGTTGGAAATCTTCCAAAAGGTGTTGATGGTCAGGCGGTTCTTGATTTTTTCAACAGTTATGTTGGAGAGGTAAGTTTAGCAGATTTTCGGTTTGGTGCAGATTTGAGCAGCTGTTACTGAATTTCAGGTAATGTACCTGAGGATGGCCATCGGGCCTGATACTTTGCCATGTGCATACGCTTACGTAGAATTTACCAACCAAACTTCTGTACCAATTGCTCTTCAGAATAATGGGATAGATTTCCAGGGAAGGCCGTTACGGTGGGTAGTTTATCAGAGTTGTCGCACTTTTGTTTTATCACACTTTGGAAATAACAAAAATAGGATGATATAATAGCTTTGCTCAACTACGCCGGCATATCTGATATCGTTTTGACCCGGATACTTGTCACATGTATCTAATTCGCGTGTAGCGCAGTGCTCAAAACAGCCCTGCAATACACATGGGATCAGACTCCGCGCTCGTGACTCACCAAGCCCTCCATCCGTCCGGGGTTATCCTTTATCGTTTATATATCTGATTCCCAATGCTGAACTTTTAGGATTCAGCACTCCCGCGTTGCGATCATCAAGCCACAGGCAAAATCTGCAGATCAAGCTTTGGAAGAAGTAGAGGAAGCGATTAGAATGGGAAAGAGTGGGTGATTTGCTTTAGTTGCACTTTAATTCAGCCATCGGTTTGTTGTGCTTGCCTATTCTTGTGGGAACTGAGAAAGTATAGTTTTTATTATCTCAAACTACTTCGTTGCCTTTAATGGGAAGTATTTGCAATCATGTCCTTTCTTTCAGATGGACGGTCGCGTTCGCGTTCACCTCTTCGTCGGCGCCGTACACCTTCACCATCTCCTCGTCGTAAGAGTAGATCTCCACGTCGTCGTAGAAGCCGATCGAGATCGAAGTCTCGTGAACGCAGAAGGAGTAGGACAAGGTCGAAAGAGCGTAAGAGAAGCCGTTCGCGTGATAAAAAACGAAGTCGCAGTAGAGAGAAGCGGAGAAGTCGAAGCCGGTAGGTTTTCATTGCTTTGGTCCATATAGTGTAGCCTATAGTGAGGATAGCGGACAACAGCTAGAAAGGTCTTTAAATGTTTTAGCTAGTGAATTAAACTTTGTGAAGCTTTGGTTTCTTTAATTTAGTGAACGGCGTAGCCGAAGATCTCGCTCTCGCGATAAGAAACGCGACCGTTCTCGCTCTCGTGACAAAAAGAAAGAAAAAGAAAAGGATAAAAAAGAGAGAAAGAGAAGCAAAAGTCGTGATCGGAAAAAGGAGAAGGTGTGCATCCTGCCCGTCTATTTTCTTTTTAATTCGTTGTTGTTCAGTTTGATTTACATTGCTGCTGTTCAAGTACCGTTTTGTTAATCTTAGGATGCTAAACGCGATCGGAGTTCTGAACGTAAGAAAGACAAGGAGAAAGATAAGAAGGAAAAAGATAAACCTAAGGTATTTTCAAGCTTGAATAGTTGTTTGTTGGTGTCGTAGCTTTCATCGAAACTCTTAGGATGCAAAAGTTGATGGTCTGGATGAAGAAGCGTTGCGTGAACGCCTACTTGAGAAGGCGGCTGTGCGTGGCGGGAAGGAAGGGTGAGTATTCTGTGTTAAACTTTTTTATTTCAGCATTCTGTTATTCCTTTCATTTTGACCAAACAAAGATCTTTAGGTCAGAAAGTGATCGAGAAAGCGATTTAGATAAAGGTGATAAAACTCCGAGCAAAATAAAGAATGAAAGAAAAAGAAGGCACAGTGAGAGCGACTAGCTAAGCTGGCATGTTCGTTTTGTATGCTATATAGAATAACCATACCATTTTCTGAATGTTTTTTGATGCTTTGTATATTTATTCGCATATTTACTATTTTGGATCTCTTGTTATGGTAGGTTCCTTCCAGCTCTTGTTTACGAAAATTATTAAACCCGCTTTTTTCGTGTTTTCTTTTTCAAGAAACTCTTCTTTTTTATTCTCTGGTAGGTCATTTTTCCTTACTTCTTTCGGATTTTTTTAATGAACAACTTCAGATCGTTTTCCAAAATAATTCCTTGAAGAATGATGTGTTTTTGTAACCTTAACGCTGTTTTATGGGTTATTCATTTTCCTGTGCAAATAAAATGTTAATAAGTTTGTTCCTTTATTAGTTTATGAACAGTTATTATATCCCACTTGTCTAACATTTCATTCTGTTGGAGCTAAATTTCCTATTGAGAAGATGCCAGATGCTGTCACCACGCTCCGGACTACTGTCTATACGGTGGCTATCGGCAAGGCAACTAGTATATTCCGAATATGGGAATCCTTCGAAGGTTATTCACTTTTCTAGATGCTGGGAACAACATGAATGGAACATGAAAATATCATTGCAAATCATAGGTAGTGAAGTTGGAGACTGTTTCTCTACCTGATACACCTCCGGCTGGTCATGTTCACGTAAAATGGCTTGGCGCACCTGTCAACCCAGCGGATCTGAACATGATCCAAGGTGTATATGCAATCAAGCCATCACTTCCAGCTGTTGGAGGCAACGAAGGTTACGGCCGTGTAGAAAAGGTATTGCTGCCATAATTAGAATACAAATCATTTTATCGGAAGATAGTATTTTTTGACAGTTCGTTTTCATTTTGGAGATTCGTAAGCGCCGGATTTATCCGTGATGAGTATGTAATGGTAGCGGGCATGTGGTTGTAGTCTTAACATTCGTGTGGTCAAAGCAGTTACTTTTTACTGGGTTTGTGTCTTTAGTTAACACTTAGTTCTTTCCAGGTTGGTAGTGGTGTAACAAGACTTCGTGTCGGAGACCACGTTATTCCTATGAAAGCTGGATATGGAATGTGGAGAAGCGACAGTCACCATAAAGAAGATGACTTGTTTCAGATAGATAATACGTTGTCTCCCGAACATAGCTGCAGCATTCAGGTTAGTATTGGCGTTGCTGTACTCTTCCACAGTTTTTTAAGATTAAAGAGGTAAACAAGTGGTTCTTTACAATAAAGGGTAAAGCGGTGCGCCATGCATTCGACTTCATTAAGCAACGTTTGGAGGTGATCGAATGCATAAATGGCCTTTCCAATGATTCGCGGTGGCCTGACGATGTGTCGAGCCAGTGCTGTCATCCCAGACAAGTCGGATAGCAATTTACTCACTCCGGAGGGATTGAAGGCTTGGTGAGCCTGGAGGCGGGGATCGATAACATGTGTATTCAGGGGCCCTTCCGACCACTGCGCTAGACGCGTTTCTTTAAAAAGGCAGTTGAAATGAGCATTGAAGTCTTTTAGGTGAACCCATCAACAGCATATCGAATGTTAAAGGATTTTGTTATTTTAAAACCTGAAGATATAGTGATTCAGAATGGAGCGAATTCTGCTGTTGGAAGAGCAGCGATTCAGGTGTGACCACTTGGTAAACCACATTTCTTTCGATTTATTTTACAAGGAACTGATGGTCCTTTAGATTTGTCGTTTGCGTGGATTTCGCTCTGTCAATGTGGTTCGACAAAGAGACGATATGGCAGCTCTTGTCGATGAGTTAAAAGCTCTTGGAGCGAACGAAGTTATCACTGAAGATCAACTTGTTCGGGAATATCGGTAAGTCTAAATCGTTTCCCACAGGTAACTTTAGAAATAAGTAGTAAGAGTTGCAGTGGAAAGATAAAGGACGTAAAATTAGCCCTAAACTGTGTGGGCGGTAGGTCAACATTGCTGCTCGCCTCTACCCTGGGATTTCGTGGATGTATGGTGACGTATGGCGGAATGAGCAAAATGCCTCTGCAGGTAGATTTCTATTCTAAATACGAAATCCATTACAAATTTTTATCACCTACATCATCATAGAGATGAGACATCCGTATAAGGGCGGTTTATAGTATTTTAGGTCCCTACGGGTCCATTTATTTTCAATGATATTCGCTTGACCGGTTTCTGGATGTCGCGATGGTACGAAGATCCTGGAAACTTAGAGGTCGGTTAGATCCTTTGAGAACTGGTTAGATGATGAACCGGTTTCATTTTTTTTAAATTTAAGGAGCGTAAGCGAATGTACGCAGAGTTATGCGCTTGGATGAAAGCTGGCGAATTACGACCACCTCAGTTCCAGAAACGCCGCCTCGAAGATCATACTGAAGCTCTTGAAGCGGCTGCTGTAGATTTTAGCAAGAAACAGTTGTTCATTTCCTAGAACACTTATTCAATTGTTAGATAGGTGTATTGGGTTGCAAGAACCCTTAAGAATATCATACTGGTTTCAGAGGTCCGGATGACATGTATGTGTTGTAGAGGATAGCTTTCTTCCCAAGAATTCTCTGTTCTTTATCAAATAAGACACTTTTTAACAAGTTTACAGTAAATCTTATTGATCGAGAAGCTGCGTTTAAGTGTGTGCAGACCCAAAGATGGTGTTTTATCAGTGTCGATATCTAAGCACCTATGAATTTCTTTAAACCAATGGGAGTTACTGACATATTGTTACTTATGTGCATAAATTTCCCAATTTTGAGACTTTTAAGGAGAAAATTGTACTTGCAAAAAGCTGGTCTACCGGAGAAAATTCAAGAAGCAATTTATGTACATAGTTTTCGAGAGTGTGAGGATCATTATGGCCAGTATCTTGTTCGCATTTAGAACTGCATACAATTTGTATGAGGGGTATAAGTATACCATGCTTGGTTTGAGAACACCTGTACCCTGCTTATAATCAGAGGATCCATGCGAGTTCTCTTCCATATTTTCCACATCATAATTACATCTCGGGCGCAGTGGTTGGAGGCGCCACTGCGACGCGCACGTGGAATGCGCCCATAGGCCCCACCAAGCCTTCCATCCCTCCGGGGTCGGCAAATTGGTACCAGGCTTGCTTGGGAGGATAGCAGCACTAGCTCGATGCATCGGCAGGCCACCGCGAGTCATTGTAAAGGCCAGATATGCATTTAATCACTTCCAACGATACTTAATGAAGTCGAATGCATGGCGCATCCCTCAGGAATTGATCAAAGCCGAGAGCTTTATCCTTTTAGTTACATCTCACATGTAGCGCAATGGTCGAAGGAACCCTGCAACCCACCAAGCCATCCGTTCCTTCGGCGTTGGGAGATTGATTCCAGATTTGTCTGGGAGAGTAGCAGCACTGGCTTGATACATCGGTGGACCACCGAGAATCATTCTAAAAAGGCTAGGTGGGCATCCATTCACCTCCAACGTCGCCCTCTGCTTCATTCTTCTCTGCGCCTGGCAAAGGTTATTGATTTTGAATCCTCTTAATATGTAGCTGAGGTATGTTGAAGAAAAGTATATAAACAGTCGTACAGCGAGAGCAGTAATTGAGTATAATTCAGTTGCCGATTTTCCATGCAGAAACCTTGTGTAAGGAATGTTGGGGACGAGTAACCCTACTTTTAGGTTATAATGGCTATCGTGGGTGATGTGGAACTGCGGAGTGTTATTCGTGTAGAACGTGTTGGAGCACATTCACACATCCATGGTCTTGGAGTTGCTTCTAATTTCGATCCAGAAGATGTTGCCGATGGTATGGTTGGGCAAATCCGAGCGAGAAAGGCCGCTGCTATAGTGGTGAAGATGGTTCAGGTCTGTCTTTTTAGCGGTTTTCCCTTGTTTATGTACTGCTTAAAGGAAGGTAAACATTTCGGTGTAGGTGCTGGAAAAATTTTTAATAGGAATTTTCAAGACAGGCAATATCGCTGGACGAGGCGTCCTTATATACGGTCAACCAGGAACGGGAAAAACCGCCATAGCTATGGGTATAGCCAAGGCTCTCGGTCAGGACACTCCATTCGTCTCAGTTTCGGCATCTGAAATATTCTCAGTCGAAATGAGTAAAAGTGAAGCTCTTACACAGGCTTTCCGCAAGGCCATAGGAGTTCGTATTAAAGAGGAGACAGAGGTTATCTTAGTTCTATTAATGGTTTCTTATTTGTCGTAACGTTCCCTTCAAGATACACCGAATACATTCTAATTGTAGGTTCTCGAAGGTGAAGTCGTTTCGATTGAAATGGACAGACCAGCTACCGGAGTTGGACCAAAAGTACTTTTCAAGATTTCTTATAGGAAGAGTTTCTGTAATACGTGTGGTTGTCAGTCTCTATTATAACATATGACATAATCTTTCAGGTTGGGAAATTATCGCTGAAAACAACGGACATGGAAACCATTTACGATCTTGGAAGCAAAATGGTTGATCAGTGTATTAAGTTGCGTGTTTGTGCTGGCGATGTTATTCAGATCGATAAAGGCTCAGGTGATAACTCTCCTGTTTTTGGTACTTTTTTGTTTTGTATTGGTAAAAAGAATTTTTAATCCATAGATACAGTACTACGCCTCCCAACGGTTTACCCACTCATTGTGAATGGGAGGTGTTCTTGGATGTTGGTCTGCGTTGTACAGCGGGAAGATTCGTTCTCCCGCAGGGTCTACCAAGCTGAGAAAGAGTCCAGCGTTTCCATCAGGTAGCTCAGTTGAGACTAAACCAATATCAGGATTCACCACCTTTCTGGTATCAAAGTCTCATGGTGGCAAATCTACCTGTAGTCCACAAGGGCTGCGATTGCTTTTGGTGGTAACGACCTAGGGCAGACTTTGACTATGCTGACCTCGGCAGTCTAGGGAACCACAGTGCCTTAACCAGCAAAACTCCGAAAAAATGGAAATTATGCTTGGGTCCGCATAACCAATGAAGACGGATCATCCAAGTAAGTAAGTAGGTAAGATACAGTACGAATATGACTACGCATTCCAGTGTATTATATTGCTCGACGTTGCCGCAGTTTAATTCTTTGTATATTGGATGGCGCATTCTCATAAGTGGTTCGACCACCATCATATACTCTTGTTCATTCGCGAGGTCTGCTGTATCGTCCGTCACACATCTAGATGTCGTCTACATGCTGTAAATTCTTCACACCACATAATAGAACCATTTATGTCTTGATTTTGTTGTATATTCTTCCGAATATTGAAGAGAAGGTTACTTACAAAGATTTGAATTGCGTGATCCGAATTAATATTGTGGTTTCCGGCTACATTTCAAAAGACATCTTTTGAGAGCTCCGTGATGGTGTTTACAGTTTGCGAAGTGGGTGAAGTGTCAACTAAAGTAGAAACTGTATTGTAAAGTTTCAAGGTGACCAAATCAGAAGAGTTAGAACAAGGTTTTAGATCCATTACTCCATCAATGGCTTTTGTTGTAAGCTCGAACATGGTTCGTTGTGCCTCTACTCTTTTGTACAATTCTGCGATAGTTGCCCATGAACACTGTCATCATCTTCATCATTATCGTTTGATCCATTTCTCCACATTCTTCGTTGGGACGCACCAGAGATTCTTCGTCCTCCTTGGTGTCTCCGCTTTCTTCTTGTTCATCTTCGGTGAGGCGTGCATATAATCTATATCACCTTTTGTTCCGCCAATCGTCCTTGACTACACTGAGCTCGGACAAGTCTTCTACTTTCCACTCATGTGGAAGAATAGCCCAGTAGGTTCTACTCGCTCTAGGGACTCGTTGAGCATCATAACTTTCTTTTGGGGTTTTCCTTGAACTCTGGCCATCAGGTCTGAGATCTTCTTGCAGTACTTTTGACACGCTGAGAAATCCGGTTACAAATGGCTCTTGTCCATCGGTCGCCGTTCATGCGCATTACGTATCCGACCCACCTTATCATCAACAGTTTGGTGTCATTCACAAGTCTATGAGGGGTATGTCTATAAGAAAATTCAGTTCGTCTTCCGTCATCAAAAGCATATGAAATTAAGCGTTGTTGCGAACGTCTTAACCATGTTCCTCCCTTCGTTGATGCTTCTCAAGAAAATGAGAATGCCGCGAAGGAATGAAATTCTGACAGAAATCATTCGTTTATGCGCACACCTCCTTCATCCCATTCAAGCAACTTCTCCATCCACTGTGTTATACAGTTGAACAGTTTTTGTACGGTGTCGCCTTGTCACACTCACACTTTTTCGTGTGGACCTGGTACGCGATAAATAGATAAGACTCTACTGTCATGAGCTTCTGTAGTGTTTACAACTGTTATATATGACTGGCTCAATCGCTGGTTGAAAAGCGCCAACAGGGTAGTGGTTATTATGACGTTCGGAAACAGCTTCAGTGTCCACTTAGATCAGTAATGGTAAATGGTCTAACGATGCGTAAGGTAAGCAAAGACGTCAGGTGGTATTCTCTCTAGCAATGGTCTATACAGCAATATCCATCTTTCAGCCACGTCTTAGTTGCGTGACCTTATGAGAACTCGACTTTTGAGGGCTCTGGTGTTTGTCAGAATCCGAGCTTTATTGTTATGCAGAGTTCTCAACTTGAGTGACACTCTCAGCAGATAAGAACTCCGATTGTATAGAATTTACAGCTTATAACTCGGGAGCCATATTGGTGACGACTATGTGGTAACTCATCAAGAGGAGTTAAAGATAAAGTGGACAACAATGTATCTTTAGGAAGGCTTACTCGAGTGGGTCGCTCTGCAACGCGCTCACATGATTATGATGCTATGGGGCCGCAAACGAAATTCGTTCCTTGTCCAAGAGGAGAAATTCAAACAACAAGGTAACTATTCTACTATAATTGTGGGATCGGTATATCTGATCCGCTCATATTTTATCCCTATTTTTGTTTGCTGTTCATTTACTGCAATTTAGGGAGGTCGTACATACAGTTTGTCTACACGAGATTGATGTCATAAATTCCCGCAGCCAAGGATTTCTTGCACTTTTCACCGGGGATACCGGAGAAATTAAAAGTGAAGTTCGTGAACAAATCAATAAGAAGGTGAGACAGTACCATTTTTGTTTAAGGAGAATGAAAACTAAGACAGGGAAAAACGTGCCTGTATGGGACAAATCGATACAGATTAGGGTAGCTGAAATTGTCAGTAAGCGAATTGTTCTCTGCTTATATTTATTTATCGACATCTCCATTTCCTCGAATACTCCGTAGTTGATTGCTCTGGACCTAGTCAAATAGCCTATATCTACGTTTTTCTACGTTATAAATGGCTTAGTTTTGATGTCGGAAACGTTATTCACAGTTTTACAAGCTTTTATTTTCGCTAGATCTCACAATGTCATCACCAAAGAACCGTTGAGTACTTTCTATGATTGTTCACGATGAAAAGCTTTAGTTAGCTTTTTATCAGCAAAGTTTTGGAGTGCTTTTTGCTAATCATTTTAAAGCTCAGGATTTGCTTTTTCCTAACATTTGATGGTTTGTGCTCGTTAGCTCTGAAGATACCGCTAGGGGTTCTTTTAGTTTGAGTGTGAACGATATATATTTCTCATATGCTTTTCGTTCAACTTGAAAAGTGAACGCGACGAGATAATATCAGTTCCACATTTAGAGGTAGTTTCGTAAAGAAACGAATCAGTCGTACTTGTTTTGACAAATTGCAGTATAGGTACGAAAGCTTCCGAAATAGTCATCGTTGAAGACATCACTGTTAAAATTCAAAAAAAAAAACTGCAAAAGTGGATCACTGTGGTGCAAGGTGGAAGATGCCTTCGCTACTTCATTGGAATGGCAGAAAATTATTTTGTAGTGATATTACCAAGTAGGGCACGGGTGGCGCAGTGGTCGGAGGCGGCCTGCAAAATATATGGGATCGATCTGGGCGCCTCAGGCCCACCAAACCCTCCATCGCTGCGGGATTGGCAAGTTGGTGCCAGACTTGTCTAGGAGGGTAGCAGTACTGGCTCTATACATCGGTAGACCACAGCGAGTCATTGCAAACACCAGATATGCGTTCAGTAACCTCCAACTATGCTTAATGAACTCGCTGCATGGGACTTCATCCTTCAGGGACTGATCAACAGGGAGCCTAAAGCTTTATCCTTTTTATCTTTTATTATCACATATGATGAAAGACGAATATTACACGACAGTCGAGGACGCTAGGAGCAATAGTAAAAGTGATGAAATGAATTTCTTAAGCACACCATGATCACTATTTATTTGATGGATAACTATCCATTACAACCTTTTCAAGATAAATATAATTGTAACAGCAGAAATATGCTGCACTAAAACCGAAGAGGTTCATCAGAACTTGGTTTAAAATGCTCTTCATCACTCAGTAGGAAAGAGCTGTTCTGCTTTCTGACAACAGAAATCGTGTTTCAAAGCTAGTAGTCTAAGCTGAACAAGTGGCAATGTGAAACCATTGCTTAATCTGCCTTACTCACCAAAACTGACTTCTATAGAAACAAGAGATTGAAACCTTTATTTAGCCAGAAATTAGAGGATGGTGGCAGCAGTTTTTATTTCGATTGGTAAGGTTCGACCTCCCAGAAAAGGGATGCTATTTAAAATTTTGCTTTTGAAATCGAACGTCTGTCTTTTCAATTACTAATACATTCTCGGTTTTTCAGTTTTCACGCCAATGTCGCTTATTTAGCTCTCCGTTTCTACATCCTTTTAATCTCTCACACTTCTTTTCAATCTGCTTGGTAATGGAGAAACGTTGATAATCTCTACACACACAATACATATGGATATAACCAAGATGATGCTGAGATATTTGCAAAACTCCGGACCGCAGGTGTCTGCTGTGGGGAACGAACGCACGATTGCCCTATTCAGAGGCTAACGCGTTCACCACCAGACCATGCGGGTAATTCGCTTCGCCTTTCTTTCCATGTTTTCTATCTGCCAGTGAAAAATTGTAGTAGGCAGTAAATAAAAAGCTGACATATGAATCTACTCAAACGTAGTCCGTAAGGTGTAACAGTGGTTTGAGCGAGTACTTCGGCCACTTTATAGATTGCAGGACTTTTTTTTTAATTTGCAGGTTGCGGAATGGCGAGAAGAGGGTAAGGCGATGATTCAACCAGGTGTACTGTTTATTGATGAGGCCCACTTGCTAGATCTAGAATGTTTCTCTTTCTTAAATAGAGCTATGGAATCTGAACTCAGCCCCTTGCTCATCATGGCGACGAACAGGTGAGTTGTTTATTTACGCACTGTGACGAATAGTTTGGTGCATGGCACATTCTCTGTATTTTGAGCATATCTGGCCTTTACAATGACTCGCGGTGGCCTGCCGATGTATCGAGCCAGTACTGCTATCCTCCCAGACGAGTCCGGTACCAATTTTCCGACCCCGGAGGGATGGAATTTTTGGTGGGCCATAGGCGCAGGGATCGATTCCACGTGCGCGTCGCAGTGGCCCCTCCAACCACTGCGCCACACGCGCCCCATTATATATATATATTTATATATTTATATATATATCCCTTCTGAGTACTTTAAGGAGGTATATCACTGCTCTCACCACGGGGCGTGTAGCGTAGTGGTTCGAGGCGCCCTGAAATACAAATGGGATCGGTCCCCGCTCCCGTGGCTCTCTAAGCCTTTCATCCCTTCGGAGTCGACAAATACCAGACTGACTTGTCTGGGAGGAGAGCAGCACTGGCTTGATACATCGATAGGCCACCGCGAGTCATTGTAAATGCCAGATCTCTTTATCTCTTAGAGATTGTTCAACGGCGAGAGCGCTATCCTTTTATTTTTATGATTGCCCATTTGTCCAAGCATAAGTTTGCCTTTTAAAAGCCATTGTGGTTTAGAGACAGAGGTGTCGTTCGTGGAACCGATGTAACCGCTAATTACTGCCTTCCCCCCGATCTCGTTGATCGCCTTATTGGTATTGCAACAAAGCCGTATACAAGTGATGAAATCGGTCGAATTTTAAGTTTGCGTGCTGATGAAGAAGGAGTTAGGTATGTAATATTTTTGTCCGTCGGACTTTTTGTCATTCAAATCGACCTTCTGATATAAAATGGCACTTAGAATGGAGGCCGGAGCACTTAATTTGCTGAAAATGATAGTGGGTGAGACGTCCATGCGATATGGAATGCAAATAATCGCTGTGTCAAATGTTCTCCGTGAACGTAGGAAGAAACCGATGGTGAGCAACGTATCTATTGTCCTTTGTTCAAATAGAGGTAATATATGCTATCCAAAAACCAATACCAGGATCCACCACCGTCCTGGTGTTAAATTAATCGCGTGGTGGTAAATCTCCGTCTGATCCACAAGGGCTGCGACTACTCGTGGTGGTGACGAACTAGGGCAGGCTTTGGCCAAGCTGGTGAGCCCCGGGACTCCAGCAAACCACAATGGGTAAACCAGCAATTATAAATTATGCTAGGCCCCGCACAACTAGTGAAGACGGACCATCCAAGTATCCAACTAAGTAAGGTATTCTGTAGAGGATCACAGAGGTCACTTCATTTTTCCGAAACTTGGTTTTAAACTAAGTTGTTGTCTGAACATGTTGAAATTTCTATGCAGAATTTTCTAGGTTACAAAGGACGAGATCAGTGCCGCATACAAAATGTTTTACGACACAAAAAGAAGCGAGATGTACTTGACACAGAACTCGGACAAATTCCTCATGTGAATTGACCTTTTTTTTTCTTCTGTTCTGGTTTTACAAAACCCTTGTTGTTTTGTTGATAAATGATTTTAAGAAATTCTGTAGATCTGACAAAAGCAAATATATTGACAGTATTCACAGAACCAGATTCACAGAGTAATAAATGAATAACAACCATGTTGGAAGTGGAAACGACATGAACCACGTTCCTTCAGACCATTGTCATCTACGGTGGTCCACTCAGGGATGTAACAAACGAAACACATCATAAGAAACCATAGAAACATAGAAAATAGGAAGACGACATGAAAACAATACTCTTTAGGCCCTATTTCTTAGTTGCTCAAGAAAACTACTTGCGGTTGATTGCTTACAACTGAGAGGTAGCGCGCTGTATTAAAGCACCATAACAAAAATACCTTGAAAGGGAAGACAAACGTCACGTTCTAGAAATCGATTCAGGTTTAGAAAATATCAATGCTTCCCAGTTTAACTGGAAAAGATCATTTCTCCAAAGCCGATATCGATTGAGCAGAACGAGCACGAATACGTAATGTATGGGTGCCGAGTCTAAGTCGTAGTAGTTCACTCTTAACTTCTGTATATTTAGCTTTCATAAGGGCCCTGGAAAAGTTTGAGATCGATAAGTACGGGATGAACACAAGGAAGACTCACATTGCTGAACGACGAGTTGCATGAATCAGTCCTTCGTATCCGGTTGCATCCAAATCAGCTGATAGGCGATCCACCTCATCTCGGATTTGACTCGTCTTCATACTTAGCGATGATACTGAAGAGAAATCTTTAAACCGGTTCAACATCTAAAGAGGAATTTTAACTGAAATGGGAAGAGAATACTCAGGCATTTGCAATAGAGCAGAACACTGAAAAATAGAAGAATATTTGTCCATAAATCAACCGGGAAGGGAATACGGTTCAGAAATCCTGTGATGGGTAAGTATACTTCGTAGTTACGGATTACAGCTAAATGGAAAACAACGACACGACTTGTGGAATGAAAATGAAATGCAGTAAAGAACTGAAATAGCACTTAATAGAACTGACCTTGTTCCTCTAGCACCAAACGCTCATTGACTAAAGAACATCTTTGTGACTCACGAGACTTAATATGCTGAAAATATCTGAACCCTTGTTCTTTAACATAAACAACATCGGTAAACAACTACTGGAACTACTCACATTCCAGGGGGGAGGGTTAACTATCCCTGATATCTTGGATACCCGGATAGCCTGTCTTCTCCGGCTTTGCGGGGTCCAGAATAATTTCCATTTTCTCGGAGTTTTGCTGGCTAAGCCACTGTGGTTCCGGGAATCCCGAGGGCAGCCTAACCAAAGTCTGCCGCAGCTCGTCACCACTACAGGCAGTCGCCACCCATGTGAATCAGAGGAAGATTTACCACCACGCGAGCCATTTGACGCCTGCATGGTGGTGGATCCTAGTATTGCTTTACTCTTAGCCGAGCTCCCAGATGGAAACACGGGACTCCTTCTCAGTCAAGGAGACGCTGCCGGGGGATGAATCGCCCCGCTGTACATCGGAGCTCGACACTCAGAAACACCTACCACCCACGATGAGGGGGTAAACCGCTGGGAAGATCCCTAACACTAGCGAAAAGTACTTCTAAAAACCCAATACAACTGTTTCACTGCTCTGTTAACAGTTGTGAGGAGGACTTTACTAAATTGTAAGGATTGGGTGGTGTCAAGAAAATAAAGAATCATAGAAACCTCACCAACTCTGAGAGCTTTTCTAACATGTCCTGATACATATCCCTCATAGACTGTTCTTTATTGGAGTCCAGCTCAGATTTACGAAGTAATGAGACATTGCTCTTCAGTTCAGCGACACGAGCTTGCAAGCGCTTCTCAACGTCATTTGCTCTGGAAGTGGCTAACATTCTTAAGGAAATACAAAGCTTAAGTGGAGTCACGTGTCTAATTAAACTCTTAAAAGCTCTTTTAAACTTACTAAAGACCTCTACATCTAGCTAAAAAATTTCTATCTTTGAAGAAAGGTCACTAGATATTTCCATATGAAAGCATTCGAAAACTTCAAAGATGAACAAACGATTGTTCAGCTGCAGCCATTTCTTGTTCAGCCTCAAGTAGCTGTTGTTGCTCCTTCTCCAGTTCTAATCGAACGATATCTTCTTTTGCAAGCTTCGATTTCACTGAAGAGAAGTTGGAGCTAACAGTGAAGGAGTGCTGGACAAAACTGTGAAACATCACTAACCTTCAAGATATCGATCGAATTTTGATTGTTGCAGTTCTTCGTGAACATTCGCTTTTTCGAAGAGAGCATCCGATGCTAAAGAGCGTCATTTAGGAGGAAAAGGAAGAATGATAAGGGAAAGAATCCAATAATTAAGATGATAAAACCAATAAAAAGCTAAATGTGATAGAGGAATGAACCCAACCGATACGTCTCTGCTCACCTTTACCCGATAGAACTCTCTTCTTCCTGAATTCCACACATAGCTGGCGGACGATGTTATCAACCATATCCTAAATCCTAATCTGTCTCCTATTTCTAACCCTAAATGGAACAGTAAAGACTAAAGAACTGTTACTGTTGGGGTTACTCTCAACCCAGTCATTGACGACGATAAGCCACACTACTTCCGATGCCTGTAAAAGTTTTCCCTATAGGTCTAAGCCTAAATAAGTAATTTCGAAGTCCATTAAGATGATTCTTCTGCCTCCTAAATCCTAATCTGTCTCCTATTTCTAACCCTAAATGGAACAGTAAAGACTAAAGAACTGTTACTGTTGGGGTTACTCTCAACCCAGTCATTGCCGACGATAAGCCACACCACTTCCGATGCCTGTAAAAGTTTTCCCTATAGGTCTAAGCCCAAATAAGTAATTTCGAAGTCCATTAAGATGATTCTTCTGCCCTCTTGACAACTTTAACACTTTCATAATCGTCCAAGTATTTGAAAAAACTGACAATTCCCCTTTCAAGAGCTTAACAGATTTACGGGACATATTCCTATTTATTCTTTTTCACCGACTGAAGGTGACTTAAGAAATTTGCTTAAGTCAGAGACCTCAAAGAGATGTCAAGATTTTAAAATAAAGGAAAACCAAAGAAGAAAGACATGTCATGAAGCTGTTTCAACGGTACTCGACAGTTAAGTGTAACTTATAAAAGACACGACATGTTCAGTACTTTTCAGGCAAATAACGTCTATCAGTACTTGATTGAGAGGGAAGTTTCAACTCGTGAATGAATGCAAGCTGATCAGCAACAGGGTCGCCAATACCTTCGAATTTCCGGACAGAGCGACGTCAGACGCTCTAACAGGCGACGCTAACAAACTGTTGATAAACTCTGGGATTAGAATTGTTCGGAACGATTTAAACGCAAGGATTCGTCGGGGAATCTAGCCATGGATCTCGGCTTCCATTATGAATGGTAGTTAAATTCATATGTAGTGAAAAAAAATTGTTAAAAATTACGGTGTAAATTATGATCTGTAGAGCAAAATCGATTTAGGAGGGGAGAAACGGCACAGGAAAACATCTGTTGCCAAAAAGTGTGCAAAATGAAGTAGTAATACAAGTGAATACATCATATAAGTATGAAAATAGCATAAATAATAAATAATAATTAATCAAATAGTGGCAAAAAATGACAGTAAGTAAAATAGTAATAGACTCTCCCGACGGTTTACCCCTCATCGTGCCTAGGTGTCCTTGGGTGTCGCGCGTCTATGTGCAGCGGGAGTGAACCGTCCCCTCAGCAGGTTTCCCCAAGGTGAGAAAGAATTCGGCACTTCCATCAGGAAGCCCAGCTATGAGTAAAGTAAGCTAGTCGAATGGTGGCAAACCTTTCTTTGACACACAACGGCGGCGAATGGTGGTGATGAACGAGGGCAGAGCTTGGCCAGGCTAACCTCGGAACTCCATGGAACCACAGTTGCTAAAGCAGAAAAATTGCGAGAAAATGGACAATATGCTTGGGACCGCACAAGCAGTGAGGATGTGCCGTCCAAGGGTCTTAAGTGATACGGAATCCCACGACGGATGAGTATACAAGGTCTAGTACTTAATCGCTTAACTCAAAGGTGAAATCGTCTTAAGAGGGATCGAATGGAAGTATTTTAGTAATTTTAGAGAAGCTTTAACCGATAAGAATTTGTCTGGACAATGTGATCAATGACTCACTGACGTATTGTAGGAGTCTCATCGACGAGATTACGTTTGGACAAGATTATTGCATTAACTAATTAACGCAATAGTTGGCAATCATTTCCGGTTCAGTAAGTTGTTCATTACCGTACTCGCTTACTAACTTTACCCAATGTTTTTGCATGAACAATCAATATTAACTTCAATATTGAGGACAGAAAGCACTAGGAAAGATGGTTGTCAGGAGCAAACAAGAAGCCTCCATCCAACAACAGCACCCAAGTTCGAGTTTATTTTTCCAAACAATCTTTGTCATGGGGGGAAATTTTCACATTTACAACCCAGAAAACGGAGTTTCTCTTTGAAATTCAACTGGTTTATTTCCCAATGTCCTTCGCTATCCGGCCTTGTTTATCGTTATCGATCAGAATAAGTGCAACTATCATTATCATTCTCGAAGAATCCTATCGAGAAGGCTACAAGCTTCACCAGAAAATCGTAATTCTCAGGCACTGGTTTCAGAAAAGCCCTGGAAATGATCTAGCACTGCTATTAAATCTGGATACCAGACAATGCCAGCATCCAATGTGCCTACATGGAGAAAGGACACGACTCCTTCAACTCGTATCCGAAACCAACCACGAACTAGATCACCTACATAGGCGGTGGTTACGAGTGAGCCAAAGCGCCGAAGCGTTTAGGCCTAAACATCGTTCATATGAAAAAGACGAAACCCGTCTATGTAAGGATTTTTCACATTTTCACTGAGCCTATTCAATGAATTCAGTTCAGAACATTAAAACGAATTTATCGTCAATTCACAAGAAATGCAAAGCTACAAAAGAAAAATATCACCGGTCCTTATGCAATGAAATTATAAAACATATTTATAAAATAGTACTAAATACTTATGACATGTACTACAAAATATAAGCAGACGGAGGAGATAACAACAGGTGAGGAAGAGGAAGAGGAGGAGGAGGACACCAAATGATAAAAGTGAGAAGGGAAGTGAACATGCAAATAGGTAGAAAAAACGCAAAAATGCACAATCATTTAAACACACACACATACATGTATAGCATTTAGTGGCAACGGAAGGCATAGACGGAGGAAGATCGTTGGAAAAAAATGAAAATACAGTGACAATTTTTTCAAAAACACGTACGTCTCAAGGGTTGTGTTCATCTTCTATGTGTATGTCATCCTCTATATGATACGATTAGTGGCAAAAAAAAGAAAAATCTACAAAATGTTATGATTAATGTAGTAGGATGGATGGTTATCGCAAACGATTGGGACAATACGATTGAACAAACGACAGTGAATAAACACCGAGACCGAGGTGTGCGTGTGCGAATGAGGAAAGTTGGGAGTTCGCCAAGAAAGAAAAACATCAAATGGCGTATAATAAAGTGATAATAAAGTAAAGTACAGTAATAGTGACAGCATAAAACATAACGCGATAAGATTAGCCATGTCTCTCCATTATCGAAATATCAAAGCTTCATAGGGCATATTTACAGTGTAAATGTGTTAAGATAGAAAAAGTAAAATGACAATGAGAAGCTAGTAAAGGAAAATACAATGACGAGGTACAGCAGCAAACGGTAGCCCAGCCAGACATCCAAACAACTATTGTGAACTACTGTTTCAAAGAAAAAACAGTAGTAAAAGTGCAAAAAACAACAATCAACTTCTGTTTTGTCTCGTTTTCAGAGGCAAGAAAACGCGACACAACGATGAGCACCGTAGGAAGGCGATAGAGAGTAATTTTTTTTTTTTACTGTGGATAGGGAAGCGGCACTATTCGGCATGATTGACATGACCCGTAGACAAATAGGGAACGAGGGACGGTATTGCTATGGAAAAATTCTGGGATGGAAAAAAAGGTACAAAAAGGACTACGACGACTATTTTCGATATAGAATGAATCGTTTTAATGGGGGTGGTAGCCGTAATTCATCAACTCGATGCAAACGATGACGTCCCATTTCGACACGAATCGCTCGTCGACAGATATCCATTAAAGGTCGTGGAGAAGCTGAAAATCACCACAATCACTCATCACATCAAAGCCAATCACACAATCAGCCAAGCTGGCCAAATAACAAAAGCGTACACAAAAGCTAAGAGCTACTATGTGGTGTACTAATCTCGGTATCAAAATCACTACGTTCTTGGATTATTGAGCTAACACGAGGTTTGTAGAAATGTTTATTAGGCTAACGTTTCAACGTCTTCGTCTTCCGTAGTCGTCAGTTATTCGCTATACACTAGCTAACATAAAATCCACATCTGGAGAATGGAATGTTCGAAGAAAACAAGTTTCCATCAATGGACAATCATTATCAATCATTGTCAGGGGCGGGGATACCGCAGTGGCTAGCGATCCCACAGGCCAGGAAGCAAAAGGCGTTAATTCGACCCCGCCCCAACGCTCCCGTACAATCTACGTGTGAACGCCTTAGCCTGGCTATCTCCAAGAATGCAAGGAGAATCGACATAACCAGAATTCTACGACATTCATAAGGAGAAGTGTTGCGGTGCTGAGCTCCCAACTTTATACGAATACCAAGTCGTTGGGAATATTAGTCCTCGTAAATGCCACGCGGGTCTTTTGTGTGTTTGTCGCTAAGTCGAACGCTTTAAGACACGGGGTTACAACTTCATGATTATAGTAGCAATAACAACAATAACAGTAGAGCGAAGTATATGGACAAGCCGGGCGATATGAACGAACTGGATGGGCACTGAACGAATACTGCGAACACTTGAAGACGAATGCCCGAGTGGAGCTTTACCAAAGGGAACTAGAGACAGCGCCTAGAGAGAGGTTCTAAAGGTTTTTTTCTATCAGCACAATCTGATAGAGCTACATATCAAAGGGCGCAGCTACTCGTTCGGAAACTTCTTTGGGACGGCAGATGCTGAAAAGTACATTCAGCTGACTGCTGCTGATTCAGTGCCCCAATTGTCGGACAAAGAAGAGCAGTTTATGGAAAGAAGTTATAGAATTCCTTTCCAGCCACCTACGAGGCAACTGCATGAGATAGCGGCTAAGAGGCAACCTAGAGAAGATGCGAAGATAGATTTAAGATGGTTGCAGGTGAACAAGAAACATACACTAATATATAAAATAGGAACTATTTGATGAATAGTTCCTATAAGAAAAAATCATCAAGCAGCAGCTGAAAGAATACGCGAAATGTTCGAAGATCACACTGTGGACTGTGAATGTGAAGAAAACGAATCGAGTGCAAGTGCTGGGATCTGCACAGTAAAGGGTGATGACGAGCCATGCAAAATTAAAAAAAGAAACAATGTCGACAACAACCGCCATATACAAAAGAACATCGCCAAAAGAGATTCGATACGAAGATGAAGACACCACATCCAGAACACGAACCACTGTGGAACATCGACTTGGATCACCGGCTCTCAGGAGGACGAAGACGTCGAGACGTTAGCCGAAAAAATGTTTGGTAAAAACCTCGTATTAGCTTAAAAATCCAAGAAGTTATTAATGATTAGTGCCGAGGGGTTTGAAAAATATCAAAATCAACGACCTTACGTTAAAATTGTACCTAAGTTAATGACATGGAATCATTCAGCCGACCATCAACTTCAGGGAAGAGACCGGAGTCACCAATACTACACAGTAAAGTCTACTAACATCATCGAATTCACGGCAACGAAACTGATAACATAATGCTACAATGATGAAAAGAACAATATATGGCAAGCGCTCGACCCGATCGATATGTAAATTTTGCATACAGTTCATTCTTACTAATAAAGTACAAAGCAACCAGTAATGTCATAACAGAATACGATGGTTGTATAGAATCAGTCATCGAAAACAGTCGGCCAAAGGTATTTGTATTCAATAAGAGGCATCTTTTCAGCTGGTGGATGATAGCGAATGCGAGACGGTGGCGGCAATAAGAAACTAGCCGGTGCTGTTGGATCAAATGGCATTCCTACTTTTTCTTTATCGTCATCAGATTTCTCAGCAGATATACCAGAGTGTTCATCAGGTGAAAAAATTGTCCATGGTGAAACGACATTACGAAGAATTGGTGAGAATGGTAATGGTTCAAATTTTGGTCGCTCACGTTCGATTCCGCCAAGATATTTCATTGTCACTTCACAATGTCCCCACACTGCGGATACTATCGGATACAGTGTTCGTCCTTGAAGATTTCGGAACGCAACACCCAAATAGTGTTCATCGGTAGCGAATGCCATGTAGCCGTCGTCCATATCCAGAATACAGTAAAACTGAAAAATATCTGGTTGAATGCGACAGTTACGCAGTAATTCGGTAGTATAGGAAAAAAATAGAAAAAAAAATAAAAAGTATAGAAATGGCTTACAAGAGTGGTATGAACGTTAACGACTTTAAAAACACTTTAAAAAGTGGAAAGAAAAAGAAGAACGAGAACAAATGCACGTAATCAATGTTAAATCTCCGATTTTCAACGACCCTTTCAACAATGAAGGTGCTAACGGAGAGTTTCGAAGAAAAAGCGACAGCGATGACTTCCTGTTTTAATTTCGTAAGTATTCGGCAGTTATTTTTAGAAATGCGGAACAAAAAGCTAAAAAAAAAGCTCTCAGCGCGCTGATTAATGCCTTACGGATGCGCCATGCATTTGACTCCATTCGTAGTATCTTCGTAGTAGAGGTGATTAAATGTATGCTTTGCCTATATGATGACTGGCAGTGGTCTACTAATCTATCGAAACAGTGTTGTTACCATTCCAGATAACTGGTACCAATTTTTTAACCTCAGGAGTGGAAGGCTTGGTGGGCCTGTGTAGCGGCATCGAACCTATTGTGCGCTGCAGCGCGTGTCTAACCATGCGCTACACGCAGCCACCTATAGAGAATATAGTGAAAGAAAAATATATACCGAATGCAGAAAGAATGAATTTCATAAGAAGAACAGGCTAAGAAAAAAATAACTGAATTTAAATTTACCTTATCAGGAATCGGGATGTAGGCAGGCCGTAATGGTACTCCTGTTGGATACTGCCATGAAGCACAATTCTTCGAATCATGATGACATTCACCACGAGCTGAACTCAAATCATTCAGAGCAGGTTTTTCAGATTCAAATAACACAGAGTTTTTTCTTAGCAGTTTCTGCTGGTATATTTGGATACTTGGATGCCCCGTCCTCACTGGTTATGTGCGCCCCAACACATTCTCCATTTGGTCGGAATTTTACTGGTTTAGCCATTGTGGCACTCTGAAGTCCCGAGGTCAAACTGACCAAAGTATGCCCCATGTCGTTACCACCACAAGCAGTACCCGACCCCATGGATCAAAGGAAGATTTTCACTCTCCGACCAGTTTGGTACCAGGACGGCGTTGGATCTTGGTATTACTTCACTCTTAGCCTGACTTTCTGATGAAAACGCCGGAATCGGCTTGAGAGACCCTGCCAAGGGGATGAATCCCCACGCTGAAGATTGCGGTCCGACACCAAGCAACACGTCTAAGCCACGATGAGGCGGTAAAACGTTGGGAGGCTGTTGGTAATAGCAAATGGCATATAAAAATCCCTGACCTAAGTTTTACAGGAACGTGATAACAGCAAACATAAAATCCATTAAGATGGTTTTGCATCAGCACTTAGTATAAAAGCGAAAAAAAAAACTGATTCTACCAGGTGTTTCTTATAGTTTTCAATTTCAAAGTAACAAAGTGTTGTTACATTTCTATCTGACGGTAAAAGGATAAAGAATAAAGCTCTTGGTGTAGATCAATCCCTGAGGGATGCGCCATGCATTCGACTTCATTAGTAACAGTTTGAAGGTAATTGAATGCATATCTGGCCTTTACAATGACCATCGGTGGTCTATCGATGTATCGAACCAGTGGTGCTATCCTCTCATACAAATCTGGCATCAATTTGCCAACTTCGGAAGGATGGAGGGCTTGGTGGGCCAAAGGCACAGGGATTGGTTTTATATGTGCCGCAGGGCGCTCCGACCACTACGCTACACGCGTCTTTATCCGACGGTATAGGAAGAAAAACGACCTTTCGTCGCACATAAGAAAAGTTACACTATTTTTTCTCTAGTGCGCAACGCTTTCTTACTTACTTGTATTCACTGGATTCGTTACAATGCATAAAAAAAAACTTCCACCTTCTTCATTATTACTCTTCGTTGGCACTGAAAAGTTCAAAAAATATCCAGGAAGGACTTTGTTTTCCTAAAAGGGGTGACGATGCCACCATAACTGGGTAGCAGGTATCTCGAAAATCCACACCACTGGCAAACTACACCAACAAAGCCACGCCCACAAAGTACTGATTTTTAGCGACGAAAAAACGATTGGTCGATCTAAGCAGGAAGGCTAGAAATGTAACTGGTTCACTAAAGTAAGATAGGAAAAACCTTAATATCTGACCCTCGAACGAAGCTCAATATTGTTCAGTCTGAACAATGAAAAACAAATTTCATAGACGTTTTTTTTTCTCGTCTCAAACTAAAAGTTTCTTATCCCTTAATTAAGAAGAATCCCTAATCTTGAACAATTCTATCACGATGTCATGCGGGAAATGGTAAGTTTTCATGACCTTTGCCTAAAATACTCAGCATGACCAGCGAAAGACGACTGGGTGCAGATGTTTTTCACTTTTATATAAAAAATAAAGCGTTCAATCAATTCCTTGGAAAATGTGTACCTGTCGTATCTAGTGAATTTCGGTAGTCTTCTGATGGACCATGTTGGTGTAGTTATCTTACCAGATCCCAGATCAGCCTGGTAGCAGTTGGGTGGGGGTCGAGGATAATGGATTAGCTTGTACCACTTGTGGACATTGCAGAGCACTTCCACTCACGGTGTTCCACACGACATATATACATGTGCATATACATAAACATATATATATATATATATATATTTATATAAAGGACAAAGAAGATAAAGCTCTCAGCGTTCATCAATCCCTAAGGGTGTCCCATGCATTCGACCTCATTAAGCATCGCTAAAAGTAATTGAATACATGTATCGAATCAGTGCTGCTATTCTCACAGACAGGTCTGGCAATAGTTTGCTGACTCCGGACGAATGGCAGACTTTGTGAACTTGGTGCTCGGAAATGATCCCATGTGTATTGCAGGGCGCCTTTAACCACTGTGCTACATGCGTCCCTTCACTTTTATGTATCAGCGTCTATTCAGTTCAGAAATTCATCAAGTCACTCACTGAGATCCCATCCATAACTTTCGGTATTTGTTCCTATCAACGATGTATAACCCATAGCATGAAGTGCAGCAGCCTTTGTTGCCACCCCCACTACGGCATGCGTTCCTCTTTGTCGTTGTGGCCATTCCATTTGCCAAACATGAAAGCCTGTCGTATATCCCATCTGTAAATTAAAGTTACTGAGAAGATTTTTATGGAAAAGGACGAAAACAAAAACACAATCGCAATAATGCAGAGATATTTGCAAAACTCAGACCCCAAGCCAGATTCTAACCCATTATCACCCTTTCCGGGAGCTCAAGTGTTACCCACTTCACCACTGAGACCCTCGCTTTACCTTTCTCTCAGCCTGTTTCTTTTTTACAAAAACACACCTTCAGAAATTTCTGGTAATTGAAATTTCAAATACCTCTTGGTTAGGTCATGGTATGCGAAAAAGATGTGATAAACAAATGAAATATAATTATCAACATCACATCCTCTATTATCTTTCACTACTAAAATGATATTTCGACATATTACTTACTTGGATACTTGGATGGTCCGTTTTCACTGGTTCTGCTGACACCAGCATAATTTCCGTTTTTTCAGAATTTTGCCGGTCTAGCCATTGTGGCTCCCTGGAGCTCCGAGGTTAGCCTAGTCAAAGTCTGCCCCAGATCTTCACCACCACAAGCAATCGGCGCCTTTGTGGATCAGAACAGAGTTTGCCACCATACGGCTCGTTTAATACCAAGAAGGTGGCGGATCCTGATGTTGGTTTACTCTTAGCCTCTCCTAGACTTTTTGATGGAAACGCCAGACTCCGACTCCTTCTCAATCTGGGAAACCCTGCCGGGCGGACGAGTCCCCCGCTTTACATCGCATTCCGACACCTGGGAACACCTCTTAGCCACGGTGAGGCAGTAAACCGTTGTGGATATATATATTATATATATATATATAATAAGTGAGAATATTTTTTCAGCTACTGTACTATACAGACCAATGAGTTGAAAAGAATGTTAGCCATTTCAAAAACCAAATAAGGAAAACCCACGATCACGATTAGAAGAAGCTTACCTATAATAGAACACGTAACAATGAACCAATCGAAGTCGTGAAATTTTTAGTGAATTGTAAATTGTTGAAAAAGCAGATGAAGAAATAGCAAACTGAGTAGATAAAATGATATCTTGTTGGCCGGCAGTACAGAATCCAACCATCTTTATTTGGTTTTTATTTCAAATAACATCATTCATTACGGGCTTCGTTATGCTACGTTGATGTTGAAAGGCTGAGATATCTTCGACCATGAATGCATTGAAGTCAACACACAAAGTTACAAATATGCCGATGGTGTATGAAAGCCATAAAGGTACGGTATTTGAAAGAAAAAAAAAAGACAAAGAGAAACAAAAAAATGCGGTCAACACGAAGACTATGAAAAGAAGAACACGATAGGAAATATTTTAGGCTTGTCATGGATCCAGTTTGTTTCAGGAGTATTAAACCCAGATAACTGTACCTTGCCAATTATGGACAATCCATGAATGAAAAGATAAAGTTTAATGCATTCATGGTTTCATTCAGTGAAGATTTAAAGATGGACTCGTAGCACTAACAACTAACCTTCCCACGTATACAATCAGTACTTTGAGCCACAGGATGCCTATGGAATGTGAAACAATCGTCGTCTTTAACGAATATATTTAACGACCTAAAAGATTTATTTACACAAATACCAATACAATAGTTAGGTCAATTCGTTACTGTATAAACAAAAACAAACCGATCATCCGGATTCCAGGCGTGTAACTCTTGTGTTTGTCGACCTATAAGCTGTTGTGATCCTAGAATGAAGTCGAACTTCGCCGGTCGTAGCATATCATCCAGAGCACATGGCTAGAAATCACTGATTTTCTACAGCCTAGATGAAAGTAGTACCAGTAACACATCTACGGAACCTAAAGAAAAATCGCATGTGGAACTAACAGAACAAGGAATTCAACTTTTTGAGTTGACCAACCCTTTCAAGGATGTTCTACCGATTCGGATAGTAGGTTATTGAACAAATACCTGGCCTTTAACTTTCGGTGGCCTAGCGATATGTTAAGTTGGTGTTTTTCATTTTCTTAGACAAGTCTGGCAGTTAAATTTTCGTGACACTTATGAGTATAAAATCAATCCCGTAGGTACTATATCATTTTAAACTATTTTTTGTAATATCCGTAGAGAAGCTTTTATGGTCATCCTACTGCCAGAATACCGAAAGTGAACGGTTGTAGAGATCACTGCCACGACTTTCGCAATACCATGTAATAAATACCTCAGATTTAAAAGATTCGTCATAATATACCAAAATTTGCTCAATTGCTTCACTTGGTGACACGTCAGATCTTTACGCTTTACGGACATGCTTTTACAAACTCTCTGCTGCTTACGGTATTCATCTACCACTGCGCTTCATTGGTACAAAACCCACTTATGCTTACTCGCGATTAGTGTAGTTGTTAGAATTATTCCGTAGCACACAGTGAATCGGTTGCTGGTTCAATACCGTTCGCTGAGGTCCTCAAGTCTTTCATGTTTCTGGTGTCGCTAGATTGGTATTAGATTTGTCTGGAGCGATAACAACACTGATATGATACATTAGTAGAGTAGAGTACCGCAGGACAACGTATAGGTCGTATGTGCATTCAATCATTCCTGTGACGATTAACGAAGTCGAATGCATGCGGCAACCTTTAGAAATTGGTCAACGCCGTAAGCTTTACCCTTCATACTTTATCTTAAGAAAACAAATCGAACTGACCGCTGCATGTGGATGTGCTGGAGACAATGTCCTTTGCTGTCCATCACGATAATGAAGTTTACAGCGATGTGATGTTACTGGTCGATCTCGATCGTCTGGAGCTGGCATTCCTGCGCTAATTGTACCCGATGTAGATGCGCCACGAGATGGACACGTTTCTCCAACTGGTGATACTGAACACACATTGAAATCAGTTCGTAAGATACTTTACATCTTCCACTAAGTAAAGTTTTTTTTCCAAAAATTGATTTTCTATCCTGAATAGTCAGAAAAACTGAAGATATAATAACAGAGTGTGAGGTAGAAGGGCGATGAGATAGAATTGACTGAACACTTTTTACATCGTTCAAGAATATCCGTGGACATGGAATTCCATAGCTTTCCAATTTCCACGTGCACCCATACTACTTAATCAGTTGAGCAGAATGATTACTGTATTGTTTAAGTAATAAGCTAACATGATGTCGTCATAAAATTGAATAATCTTCCTCAGAGAGCTCAGAGACAGAAGAACTTTAAAAGAAACCATAAATCATAATTGATGACAGTATCCTCTAACGAAGAACAAATGGTGGCAGGAAATGGAAAATACTGGATTGGAAAATCTTTAAGATATTCCAGAATCAGAGTAACAGGGTCGTTCTCTTAACTATGTGAGATAGGTAAAGAATTATCCGGAAGGTTCCAGAAATCATAATTTTTGGCACTGAGACGACAAATTGGATTACAGTACTGAAAAAAATAGCCCTCTAAGAAATTTAGATATTTTCTTCGTGAGTTATGAAAAGATTTTTTAAACACCGAGGAAAAATAAGTACACTAGTTCACTACACTATTGCGTTGCCAAAAATTTAGAATTAAAATTAGAATTTTAGAACGGATTCTAGAACTAAACCGACTAGATATATTGGTATACGTATGACACGAGAAAAGATGTAGAAACTAGTTCAGCGATATGACGATGTAGGTAGAAAATAATAAGAAACACCGATTCAATAAAACCTTTCCACCTATAGAAAGAGGTTTTCGAGGTGAAAAGAGGATGATTCTGTCGCCGAACGAATACCGAGAACCAGTTATTTCTATTCACCAACACCAACGGCTTCCTTTAAAGCTTAGAAAGAGATTCTAAAATGTGAAACCTTGTTTCCAGTACATATTTAAATACCTCAACTCTGGAAAACCTTTTAAAGCGGTCACGAAATGCTCGAGTATGCTGATAACTCAGAGTTCTAGTTTGTGCTTAAAAGTAGCTTTCAGCTGCTAGTGGATACAAGGGAACGACGTGGGCCATGAACACGAATTTCCGCCATTTAGATTTCCTCCATGGAGAAGACTTTGACACCCTTGCGGTGTATTCTTAAAGTTCTTCTTGTACACACTCATATACGCTCTCCGATAGTCTTCTTATCATTCCATCAACTATTCAAGTTTCTTATTAAAAAGGATAAAGAAAAAAGCGCTCGGTACTGATCGGTCACTGAAGGATACGCATACATTCAATTGTACCACTCATCCTAGACTGAACGAATGTATATTTGCCTGTAAAATGACTTTCGGAGGCCTACTAACGTACAAATTCAGAGTTTTTATCCTCCTAGACACTACTAATTTGACAATTTGCGACCCTGTCAGGACAAGGGGCTTTGCGCCGTTTATGTTTCCGCACCATGTACGTTAAAAGTAGACCACAAATGCAGAATGTTCGTAGAGCGCATAAAGTAGGGATATGATGTTCTGCCAGCTACACTAATAGATAGTACGGTTTAGGCATTCTGTGAATAACACACAAATGCCTGTTTGAGGTCTCAGCTCAGCTAGTCTAATTGGCAAAACAAGTGAAGAAACTTTGAGCTCAGTAATTCAATACCGGGATCTGAGATCTATCCCAGATACGTTAGTTGCTTCCCTCATGAGCCCGAATGCCAACTACAGTGGATTTCGTCTCTGAACAGCTCCGATCGCAAGCTGAGCTGTTTAGTATGTGTAATATTGAGCATCCTAGAAGGATGACGGCCGGTATTGTGTTCGAAGAATTTCCCATTTTGACGCGATCTCGAGTGAAAAATGAGTTCTCCAAATGTTTCTTGTTCCAAACTATTCACGTTCGTGTCCAGTTTTCTTGTCCTCTTTCGATAACGTCGAATGCTTTTTCACAGCCAGGGCAAACATTAGAATCCCTTTCGAAATTTGGCACGCCCATAGGGCTGTTCGTTTTCATGAAGGAAATAACTCGGTTGGTTCCCCGACCATGTTCCTATACACTGCTGCTGCTCTTGATCGCAACATGGTTTTCAGAAGTAGCAGTCCTTCGTGAATTGTCACCAGGTTTCGGTTTTTCTACGGTTAGGTATGCGGTTGCGAAACCGAAAGAATAGAAACTGACCTTAGACGCAATTACTTCTAAAATACCATAAGCGCAAATATTTTTCGCATGGCAGGGAGAGGTAGTGGGATTCCTGTATTCATTAAAGAGAAGTGATCAAAAGTTATTAAATTTGGAAAAATCGAAGAGGTGGTAATAACACTCGATAGGGAGTGATAGCACTAACGAAGTAGTGTACTCAAATACTAGGATGTGATCGATATCTGTATGAGGTCATCTTTCAATGATTCTCCTGGCCGGCGGCGATTGGATTCCTTCGAGGATGAACGAATTTCCATAAAACAGGCGTAATCTAAACAGAAACTCACACAAGATGATTATTGCAACCATGTTAATTCCGACTTTCTATTCTAAACTTCACGATCCTGTGTGGTCCCCTCAATGACTGTCTCTCTCCTTGCCTTTTCTTATAGATAGGCCTCCGTCACCTACTCCCTTCTCGGGGATAATGAGGCCGGTTTTTTTGCTGGTGGAGCAGGTTTTTTTTCCTGGAGACCCGACAGTAATCGTTTCTGGCTGACGTTCCCAGGTCATTACCAGATATGGTCGCCACCAGTCGAGAGCCAGGTTATATTTCCATATGAAGATTAGCTAGACCTCATTAAAAACCACGATATTTCAATCATACAGCCTTAGCTTAAATTGGGACTCTTGTTGAAATGGTGGTGTGTGTGCGCTACACCGCAGTTTTATACTTACAATCTCTTATCACGTTGAGGCCATACTTTATGGAGGCAGTGGGGATTCTAGTCATAGACCTTTCGCAAGAAGAAAATCATTCCAAAGAATTAATATTAGAGAATAAAATGGAACAAAAGCTATGGTGAAAAAAGAAATGCTATTGATCAGATGAACGAAATTTCACAGGAACTTTAGTAGATAAGCCTCTAATAGTGAGATTTCAAGGAAATAAACTAGACGTAGTCCGGAAAAAAATCTCAGAAGAACACAATGAGAATCAAAAATAGAATGATAAAACTGTTCTGAAAGGAACAACGACTACCACTTCAGTAGGGTGATTCAGACGATGAATCAATCCATCAACGCTTTTTCAAAACTGTTCTTTTCTTCAGATCTTCTCGAAAAACACTCTGCAAACACTTGCATATCGAGAAATGAAGAAGAAAAGCGAAAGTTAACGGCAACATGGTCGATTTTCATAACTGGTTTTGCGGTGAGCGCGCAGTGGTAGTCGGTCGAGTTGTGCGTGACCTCACATACAAACATATCAGACCTCGAATATTCAAATCTATGTCAATTGTATAATTGCGTTCGGCCGTATTGATCGCCATCGTAAATCATAAGAGAACTTAAGAGGATTGAAGAACGGATAGGGTGTTGAGTTGAGGTCTACACATCATCATCGTCATCATCATCATCATCGCCACCATAATGGTTAATGACTGACGGTGAATGAACGGACGAGAAGAGGAAGTATCGAATGTCTCGTAACGTAATCAAATACACAATATGCTACGACCACAGTGTCATATGGTTAGCAACGAGGGTTGGCTGAAGCCTATGAGAGTTGGAAGAAGCTTACAAACCAATTATGGACGGCTTTTAGTAAAGGGAAATGTCTACAAAAAACTTTTAATGTAATACTGCTAGTAATAATGCATTACAGGTAGTACTGTTAGCACAACCTAAAGTAGGAACTGTTCACGAGCTGGGGACCATTTTGGTTGCATTCGAGCTTCTCAGAAAAAATGAGAGTGAGTAAGATGAATGGTAGGGAAAAATGCAGATGTAATATTGAGAGCAAGAAAAAAAAAGTGAAGAAGTCTTCCATAATCGTTTGGAAACGACTAGATTGTGATTGTGCATTACCCGAGAAAAAAGATCTACACTGTCAATATTCCAGAGTCACTAACGTTCAGAATAATGATAAGAAACACTGCGATTTCCCTCTGTTTATCACCGGTGAACAGCTGACGATGATAAATTGATAGCAACAAAAAATCAATCCTTTGAAGCGCTGGTACATCTTGTAACAGTTCCCAGGTTCGACTTTCTATTAACCTCGGCATTGGAATATGAATGCGTAGTTTTCTTGTTCAGCAATCGCGAGGTTGTAATACAGCATACATTTACTTCCATAGAAAAGCACACAATACAATACAACACAACATTAGCTGACGTTTCGACAGTATCGCCTTCTTCAGAGCCGCTTTTTTACATGACCTTCAATGAGGAAGGTTAGAACAGCTGATTATAGTCATGTAAAAAAGCGGTGAGTTTTCGAGGTGTTGATCATGTAACTGCCATGAAGTTTTTCGTCTTACTGTGTTTAGCCTAATAAATTGTATATCAGCATGCCCTTCCAGGCTCTGAAGAAGGCGATACTGCCGAAACGTCAGCTAATGTTGTGTTGTATTGTATTGTGTGTTTTTCTATGGAAGTAAATGTATGCTGTATAACAACCTCGCAATTGCTGAACAAGAAAACCACGCATTCTTTGAAGCGCATTATTGATTCTCACCACCGACTTTCTATTAACCTCGACAATGATCAAAATAACACTCAATGTTTTTATTGAACAAAGCCGACATGGGTATCTGGGTTAGGTCTAGGCCTAAGCTAAGGGTGGGTGGGTGGGTGGGCATGGGTATCTGGGTATTCTTTATTACGATAAAGCTAACGTTTCAGCGGATTTACCCTTCCTCAGAGCCTGGAAAGGTCCAGTTGAGCTCAGTCTAACTAGTCAAAACATCTATGTAACCAAACAGAGAAAATAAATGATTTATTAGTAATGAAAGGCATTAAAGGTCCATAGGTCGGAGCATGGAGAAAACTGAAGTGCAGCAATCGGATTGAGTATCGAATATAAAAAAGGGCTAGCACAGATAACGAAGGGCAGGAAGGATTGGTACACATATTCCTGTGATTGGCCAACGCAAGAAAGAAGGGGTATGATAGCCTTGAGGTTAACTGATAATGTAGTGAAGGAGCAAAAGATTAATACAGCTCTTCGGAAGAAATGATAGTAAAGGAGCAAAAGAGAATGACTTTACTCTAAGGATAGTCATAAAGGTGAGAACGAGGAAAGGATCACTATAGCGTTCGACTCGAAACCATTATGGAGGAAAAGAAAAAAACCGCATCTTTCACTATTGCACATAGTAGATGGCGTTAGCTGATCCGAATACAACACGAATCGGAAGCGATGCGTAGCATGGGAGGTGGAGGGAGGGTTGGTGAGCGTGAGGTGTTAGATGCTATAAGAAGCACTCGATGAGGGAAAACAGAAGAAGCCGGTTCTTTAGTGTCATATTTCGAAACAAACGGAAAACTGTGAAGGAAATCGAGTCTTCCCTGTCCAGTTTCTAGAGACAACAAGTAGTCAGCGATCTTACTCCTACCAGAAGCAAGGATATTTAGCAGCTTTCACGCCGGATTAATCATGTCTTTTGGACTTCTCTGACAATATCTTTACGATGTAAATGGTAGCTTCTTTACCTTAGTGATACCTAATACTTTCACCAGGTAAGAAGCTTAACAAAATCTCAAAAACTTTTTATCTAGAACTTGTCGATCGACAGTCGACGTATAAAACAAAATCGCACTTTAGAGAGAAAACCACGTTCCTAATGAAACGATTGTTTTTATAATCCAATGGCGAGATTAATAGAAAATCGATCTTGGGAACTGTTTTTACCATTGTGTAAAAGGAACAAATAAGATTTCTAACACCCTCCCAATTTTTTCCAGGCTCCTCCTACCACTGCGTCAAACGCGTCCGTAAGTAATTAATAGAAGGGCAAATTTAATAAAATGTAGTGGAGAAAGTGCAATAAACTATGTACAAAATAAATATTAAAAAATAAATAAAAGTAAAACGTAATAGAAGAAATGTAGGATTGTAATAAAAGTAATATAAATCCTAGCAATCTAAAGAAATCGTTGGAGACGAATCGATCAGATGAAAACGATACTGAAGTGGAAGCGTTTGAAGAAATAGGAGTTACGCGAAAAAAGAAACGAAATGATGGAGTTCTTCGAGGAATTTTTGAGTAAAGGGATACGGCAAATTGATGACATCGAAATCGTCGCGCTTTTAAACACCAATCTCCAACCTCTAGCGGTAGAGACGAAGAAGTCAGAAATCAGAGCTCACACAGCTCAGATCGAGCTCGACGAAAAGCCGATTTTGAAGCAAAAGTGGGCCTTAATCGCTTACTGGAGCAGAAAAAATATTTGCAATTATAAACGGAATGGTCAGAAGACTGACGCATTAATGAGTTTTTGTTTTTCCTTCAGTGAAAAAGAAACAACGGTAACAAAAGCAACAGAACGCTAACTGATGAGAATTCTTCCGGTTAATCGTCTTAAAATTCAAAACAGGATTTCAAGGATGTGATGATAACCACAGAGGAACAGAAAACTGGTGGAACTGCTTCGATATAAAAAAGACGTCTAAAGAGCTACCAATGATAAAAGGATAAAGCTCTCAGCGTTGATCATTCCTTGAGGGATACGCCAAGCATTTGACTTCATTAAGCGTTTGGAGGTGACTGAATGCATATCTGGCCTTTAGAATGACTCGCGGTAGCCTGCTGATGTATCGAGCCAGCGCTGCTATCCTCCCAGGCATGTCTGTAATCAATTCACCCACTCCGGAGGGATAGAAGACTTGGTGAGTCATGGGCTCACGGATCGATTCCACATGTGTGTGTTACAGAGCGCCTATGGCCGCTGCGCCACACGCGCCCTTCTAACAAGCTATAGTTTATAAAATCCTAATGGGAAATACCGAACGAAACACTTGATACTTACTTGATACTTGAACGGCCCGTCCTTACTGGTTCTGTGGGCCGCAGCATAATCTCCATTTTTCGGAGATTTGATGAATAAGCCATTCCTCCGAATCCTGAGGTAAGCCTGGCCAAAGTTTGCCCCAGGTCTTCATCACCACAGGCAGTCGCAGCCCTTTTGAATTAGAGAGAGAATTTCTAACATGCGACTATGACACCAGGGCGGTGGTAGATCCTAGCATTGGTTTACTCTTAGCTAGGCTTCCTGATGGAAAGGCCACACTCCTTCACAGCTTGAGAGACTCTGCTACATAGCTCGGCAGTTAAGGCATCAAATCTAGAAAAACCGCAAAAAATTCATGCGGTATTATGGACTGGATGAAATCAGGATAAAATCTTTTAAATGAATCCCTAATAATTGAAATCAATGACGGCAATGTGTGTCTTCCGAAGGACTACCTATATTTTCTATTTCTATTTTTAGGATCCCAGTTTGTGGTGGTTCTGGGACTTCGGTTTTTGAATTTAGCGGCTTTTCCTCCTTTCCGCGAGAAATAATTTAGAAATTTTTAGGATCAAAAATCAATAAACGATACAACATTAATGGATGAGCAAAAGAATCACAAGCAGAAACAAAACAGAAACTAATATTAAATCAATAATGATGAATATATAAGCTTCATACAAGTGTAGTAACAAAACTCTTTGAGTGAGTCATAAACGGCTCACAAGATGAAGCAAACGAACTGTTTTAGCCAAAAACAAAGAGATTTCATTTTTTTAAAAAAAAGTGAATGAATAAATAACTAAAAAGGAAACTGTTGATTGGTGGTGGCACTGTTAAAGAAAAAAACTAGCCGAGAGAATGGCAAAGTAAGGCCTCAATTGTGCAATGGGTTACACGTGAGCACCAGCGAAGGGCAGTCGCGGGTTCGAATCTGGTCTTCTGTGCAAATTTTGCAAACATCTCAGCATCAATACAATTATATTTCACATCATACTCCGTCATGGGAAAATAATAGACGGCAAATAAGAAGTTAACCATTTTAAAAATGAAAAGCATTAAGTATTTAAGTAAAGTGCGACAGACTGAACATCCTATGAAAGAAAAAGTTGCAATAGAGAGACTGGTGAAGCCAAACGACTGAGATGAAACCAATTTCTGTGCTATGTTGAACCCTACACACAATTATAGGAGCTCATAGTACATATCATAGGGCGCGTGTGGCGCAGTGGTTGGAGGCGCCACTGTGCCCCGCACGTGAAATGCGCCCATGGCCCACCAAGCCTTCCATCCCTCCGGGGTCGGCAAATTGGTACCAGACTTGTCTGGGAGGATAGCAGCACTGGCTCGATACATCGGCAGGGCAGCGCGAGTCATTGTAAAGGCCAGATATGCATTCAATCACCTCCAACGATACTTAATGAAGTCGAATGCATGGCGCATCCCTCAGGGATTGATCAACGTCGAGAGCTTTATCCTTTTTTTATAGTACATATTATAGAAAATATGAGTAATAGTGTGATGGGTAAGGTAAGGAACATACTCCAGCTAAGCGGTAGATCTTTTCACACCTTAGGTTATAAACAAGAAGCAGGATACTTCCAATGAAAAATCCAAAAGTTTTAAAAAAACACATCTTGCCACCTCTATTGCTTGATGTGTCACATTTCGCAATGCTTTCAACGATTTAGATCTTGTGTATTGACAACAACACATTTGCTTTTCTCCATAACAATTCCCTTTAACGATCACGTCAACGACGACGACAACTATCATACAATACGACAGATGGACGGACGGACGGACGGACGTACGGTTCCACTCTAGTGGTGCTGTGGACAAAGAACGATGTCGACCTGTTCGATCATGAAAAGAAGAAATCATTCCATCATCATCAACAGCATCTACAATCATCTCAATCAACATCATAATCTGATCTGGCCTTTAAGGAAGACAGACAACAATATGACGCATATTCGAAGACGAACGAAACAGTTTCGTTGTTGATAACAAAACCTATAGACGTTCGACGTTCGACGTTCGACGTTCGATCTACATATCGATATCGTATATTAGAGGGAGTATTTATGAAGTGTTCTACCACCTTTATTGTAAACAAATACAAATACGAAGAAACTACACGCATCCAACCTTCTCTGAAACACAGATAGGCTCAACTGACGTTCTTACGCCTTCTACGTTACCAAACGAATGAAATGAGAGCTAAGTTCATCTACAAACGCTAAAAACTATCTACCGCCTTGATAATATGGTTTATTATAACGAAAAAATCGATCATCATTCCGATCATTACCAGAACTAATCCATAGATAGGACTTAACCAGGAATATGATGGACGAACTGCAGTCAGAATGGTATTAATGCTTGAAATATTACCCTTTCGCACCCAATGTGTCAATCAGGAAAAAAATACTACGAAACACTAACCAACAATCGGTCAATAGCGACCGATTGATGGAATTTAACACCGAATGATATCGAATGTCTCGATTAGCCTACGAGCAACTTTATCCTAGGAATTGACTCAAAAAATAATAATTGAGAATGGACACCCACAATATTCATAATTTTCTCTTTAAAAACTCACGGAATTCTCAAATTCATGTCTTTTAGAAAAAGTACACTTCTGAAAAATAAGAGGGAAATAGGGAGACAGACAGACAGATATGGAGGAACAGCGAAAGTGAGAGAAGACAGATGAGAAAACCAAGGAGAGTAGGAAAAACTCAGAATATCGTTTCTTTTGGGTACGATGACACTCTACAGAATACCAAAAATCATCGACAATCTGCTTACACGACTTTTTCGACTCTGAGCAGATTATTTACTCGTACAGTTTCTTGTTACTCTAAAGATATCAGAGTTTCCAAATCGAACGCCTAGTGATACAGAAATCTGCTACAATTTCAAAGAATTGAGCACAAGCCTGCCTAAAATAAAATTGCTATACAGGTATTGTAAGAGTAAGGAAAAATTTAGCTAATCAATAAAGGAGATCAGCATCACGGATATGGCGGTCCCTTTGCTCAATAGCACGGATAATCTACTTCAAAGAAAATGTGGGAAAAACGAGAAACTACGTGAATAGTTGTGGGGTAAAATCTCCGCGAATGTAGTCGCTCGACAGCTTACAAAAGCAAAAATTTAAGGAAATCACTTGAGAGTAGGTGAGAGTGAAAATCGTAGGCCGCAAAAAAAAGGAAGTTCACAGGAACGTAGGAATAGTTGTTGTCATGCAGGAAAACGTTCAGTTATGTGAAAAGAGATCAGTGTATTGACAGTAAAGGTACGGATACGGTAAAGCAATCTACTCAGCGTTCTCAGAAGACTTTGTTGGTGAATCGAATTAATGTAGCCAAGCAATGTTTCCTTATTTTGACCACAATGTAAGATTCAGGTAGACAAAGTGATTGTCTAAACGTGAAATGAGAAACTCAATAAGGTGGTTACGAAATCAGAGCAGAACATCGCACGGTGATTAAATAAGTTTCTGAAGCATGAATGATAAAAGTTTCCAGAAAACAACAAATTGTCAAGAATCAGAAGGTTTATTTAAAAAGAAAAACGATGACAGGGTAGGAACTGTGGTCAACGTAACGTACCGGATTGAGAGTAAAGCAGAAGACTGAGTTGTTCTGCTGGTGGTAAACGTCTAGCCCATTCACAGATAGCAGCTGTTCGATATCTCTCTTGTATATGTAAATCATATTTTTCTGTAGTTGGATGACCCTGAACATTTGGTCTCATACCGACATTGCGACTTCCATATGGGCAATGTCGATTCGGTCGGAGTTTACGCAACTTTTCTCGAACATCAATGGCAGTCAGTGCTGATAGTTGTGCGCTTATATGCGGATTTCGACATGGTCGTAATACTCTCAGTCGTTTACGGATATCTTGAGATGAATTCGCAGGTTCTTCAGACATCTCTTTCACCTATAGAAGAGACGTCAATAAGCTCTTAGGCCGTTCGAAAGAGCAATCAGACAGAAATAGCAGTAGCTCTTGCAAATAAACAGCCTGCGTCAAACACCGCCGATAAGAAGCTGTTGCTTAGCCCAGTTCTTCGAAGATATGAGTACTGGAAAAAATCTTCGTCGTAAAAGAAGAAATGTGTGCTAGAAAAAGTCGAACATGGGATTTCGATGATGCGAACGCAATGTGAGATTTTTCGTAGGGTCTAGACGAATTTGCAACTGGAAGTGAGCGCCCTGGCCACGCCTTTCCTCGGCGTCCTGGAACGACGAGAGGTTGGAGAGGAGAGGGAAGATGAATCCGATCAAGGAATCCGGACTATCGTGAACTCAGGCATCTTCTACGATGAACTGCTCAGTGTTTGTAAACAGATGGGTCAATCAACCGAACGCTAAACTACCATCGTCTGTGCTTGATACCGTGACCACGAACACTATCAGTCGTTCATGGCACGAACCACTTTACCACAAGTAGAAGTGTAAACATAAACAGCTACCAAAATTTCGAAAACACATGTAACGTATACCAAGTGATATCCGATATCAATGGGATGGTGTCTCTAAAGAAATGTGATAAGGCAATCTACTCAGATCACGTATAAAGGCGTCAGGGATGTTCTACTCGATGAAGCGCGTTCTTCCAACAAAACTTGGGTATCATTCAAGCTCTAATGAAACAACTTACAACGGGACTTTAAGACTGCACTTTATCTAGCGCCTTAATGGCGTTAAGCGATTTCTGTATGTTTGATCCGGGCTTTTAAAAATTGACACCAATCGAGTGTCTTCCAATGAGTGATGACATTGCTTTCTCTGAGAATTTGCCGAAAATACTCCACTAATCTACCAACAAATGTCACTCGTGTAGTTTACAAAAGAGCGAAGAGCCGCCGAATGAGTGAAAACCCTTAGCATTCACACTAGAAGAAACAGCACAGCCCCTAGAAAAAAGGAGAACCAAGGCATCGGTTTTTTCTACGAAGAAAATCTCAAAACCATTAGTCATTCCCAAAAGCAGAATCGGAATTTATTCAGCGTTGTCCTAAATGGCACCCATCGTCACGGATTCATTCATGAACAGTAATTTGTTCAGTTTGGAAAAAACAAATGTGATCGGAAGTGGTTAGCGAAAAAGAAAGACAAACACAAGAACGTGAATGAACGGTTTTTGTCTTCATAAGATGTAGTTGAAACGTTTAATGATCGATCCTGAACAATTACATAAATCCAATACGAGATTGTTTCTATGGCATATAACTGTAAAGTTGTGCATACTATATTACTAGCCTTTCTGAACCTTTCTGTACTTTTAATGCATTTGATTAGAACAAATGAATAAGACACAGTTCGAAAACAGCGATCTATTCTTCAATGCCTAGGCTAACGGAATGTCGGCCTTCGGATTTACAAATGAACAAAGTAATATTTTCATCATAAATGACATACTTCAGCACGATTCGCTTCAAATTCACTCTAGTGCACCTTTTTTACGCTCCGATTCGGGATTTAAAAGTGAAACCGTATCATTACGGTAGTTTTCCTGAGATCGTGCCGGCGTCAAGTTGCCGCCTGGTTCAATATTGGCCTGACCCAGATACAAACGAATTCACTCGGCGACGTATCCGTTTTCACGGATTTCTCACAAAGAGAATCACAAACTCACAAAATAACCGCATATCGGATGAAAAACGAATGACGTCAATGTGTGATGATGAAATAACGAACAATCGAATAGATCGGATACCGTTGTCATCGACAGAATTCCATCCTCTGTCGCTCTGACGTCATCAACACAACAGCAACGTTGTTTTTGCGTCATCGTTTACGTTCAATGACGACTAAACTTCCCACTTCTGGAGGGTTTCTAAAGCGATTCTTCTGCTACTTCAAAATTCACGACAGCAAAACCTTGAATTTTATATTTTCATTAGGTAGGAAATGCTCCAAACATTTCTACTAGATGCTTGCAAAGTTCCGGTGTGAACTCGAAACTTCAGAGATATCGACGCGTGGCAATAAGGTCTTCACAAAGGCGATGTCATGGTTGATGAAAAGCAAAACGTAAATGTGGCCGCTTCGGTGATGACCACTGAATGGCTCAAAACTTATGTTCGACTCTAATTCTCGAATAATCCGCGAGGTTTCGGCGAAAACGTGTGAGTCTCTGAGGACTCCGAACATTACGATTGTAAGGATCCAATTTCCTCCTGTTCGGCAGTTAGCAATTCCGTCCGATTAGTGCATCATCGATGCGAAAAAACCTTTCGTAAACTGAAATTGATTGCATAGGTGTAATCGCTCGGAAGGAAATTAAAAGTAGATGGGAAGACTGTTGATCATG
>MQTX01000253.1:372095-404483 GCA_009735665.1 Angiostrongylus cantonensis | reverse complement strand
TATATATATATATATATAAATCGTTTTCGCTTACAGCTTTGTTTTGTGGACAACGTATGTCCGAAAAGGGTAGTCAATGCAAGTTTTTCTTTCTACTTCCGTTGGTTTAAAAGTCAAAAGCAAACACGAGCATTTACTGAATCATTTCCAGAATTACGACGTTTATTGCCTGTATAAGTGCATTATTTCTGAACGTTGTTGCTCATTTTATGCGGTCGATCTAATCGCACATTGATTCTATGGGTATCGATTGATGGGACGATGAAGTCGTTTGTGGCGTGGCGCCGGTTTCTACTCGCTTCTCTAGCTCTCGTCGCGCTGCGCATCTCCGGCTCGGCAACTGGTTCGTGGTGACTAACCTGCCACGATTTCCATCATATCGTCGTCTCTACCACCATCTTCTCTTTCATATTCGGGAAATAACCACCACATAAAGAGTTATTGCCTTATTCAGATTACAAACCGCACATCTCTTCGATGGGATACGACGACTGTGGTGAGGAATATGTGGAAAGCGTTGAAGTCAAAAAGTAGAAAAATGAGTTTCTTAAGCATAAAAATGATATTTTTAGAAAAATTCGTTTTCAAATTTTAAATGGCCCGTCAACAACTACTGTGCAGATCACAGCACTCCTCACATTCGATTCGTTTTCCTCTCATTCATTGTCTACAATGGCCTTCGAACATTTCCCGTGTTGTCTCAGTTGCTGCTTGAGGATCTCGTCTTCCTCATGACTGTCATATAATGCCGGCTGAATCGATTCTCCTTGCAACTGTGGTGATAGCCGAGCTAGGGAGTGCAGAATGCGGAACGGAGGTGAACACTGGGAAGGGACTCGAACCAGTACCTCGCTTCCTGACCGACTGCATCATTAACCATTGCGCTTTCCGCATCCACTCTTTTAAGAAGAAAGAAAAAAATCAAATGTAAGCGTCATCATACATTCCAGATAATTCTTAAGACCATGGGATCTCCTGGGATCTCTTTTTATTATTTATTACGCACTGAATCTTAGTTGTATTCATCTCACACAGTTAAATTTATTAGGTACTTCGAAATTGGGCAAAACTTTGAAGTATACGAGTTTATGAAAATGGGGCGCGTGTAGCGCAGTGGTCGGAGGCGCCCTGGAATACATACGCAGGATCGAACCCCGCGCTCGTAGCTCACCAAAACTTCCATTCCTTCGGGGTCAGCAAATTGGTACCAGACTTATCTGGGAGGAAAGCAGCACTAGCTCGATACATCTGCAGGCCACCGCGAGTCATTGTAAAGGCCAGATATGCATTCAATCACCTCCAACGATACTTAATGAAGTCGCATGCATCCATCAGAGATTGATCAATGCCGAGAGCTTTATTATTCGTCCATTCATTAGTAAAAATGACTTGTTTAAAACTCGTAGAATACCATTACAAGGATAATTTTCTCACAAAACAAATGTATCGAAAGTAAAGGATATATTTTTGCTGATTCGTTTGTCCTAAAGGTAGATCTGCACTCAAGTGAATCAAGTGAACTGATAGGTTAAAAGAAATTCGGGTCAAACTGGAAATTCCGATTTACTCCCCATAAAAGAAGAACAAAGCTGATAGTCAGCTTGTCTACAGCATATTTCCATGATAAATGGAAAACAAAATGGATGCGCATGACAGAGAGGGGTTAAGTAAAAGGTTTTGCATCTGTGAGTGAAAATCGACAAACTACGATGAAAAACTGAAACAGCCCAAGAACTAATGAAAATACAGCTTCAGTACTATCATTAATATCGTATAGCGCCCGATAAAACAACTGGGTAAATCATATCCTGAAATAGCAAGACAGCAAAGTAGGACGACCACCAATTCCACCACAAACAATGAGCTTATTTAGTTGAAGATGAATAAGAAATGATAGAATGACAAGCATGATGGAGATGTGTAGCTTGAGAACAATCTAATTCTCAGCTTGATTGAAAATCTATGAAAAAGGAAGATAGGAATAGGGAATAAAGTGCACGAGACGATCGAAAGAAGGAAAGGAACGCGACACGACAGCTGAGATAAATAAGAACAAAGATGTTGCGTTTTTCAAAATTAGGGTTAAAAAGTGCTACAAGAAAACACGATTTAGAAAATATTCTGAGACATCAGCACTTTTAACATAGTCGATTAACAGAGGACTGATCCTGTCAGTGTCAATTTGCTCATACGAATTTGTTGCTAAAAGTTTCCCTAGTAAATTGGCAATTTAAATGACCAAATATAGAAGCATTATATCAGTTCACTTTACTACTACCTAGCTACGATTGATAGAGTATGGTAGAAGAACTTTCTTGCTGCATAGAAATCACTCCTCATCTCACTCATTCAGGCATTTGTTAATGGAAACGAAAGATGATAGTAGATAAGATGAGAGTGAGAAAAATGATATGAACGATATGAAGGAATGACAAAGCGGAGATTAAACAACGAAAACATCACATTCATCACGCGACCAACTACGGAATGTTTCTGTTTTGGACGTCGCAATCCCACATGAGCACTAAACATCAGAGTTTATCGATAAACATCTAACACATGCAAATATTGCAAATATATTGTATTATACTTATATGAGCTGACTTCACATGTAGTGCCAATGGCAGTATGGATTTTCTCACCTCTCCTTTTCTTTTTTCTTTTTTTTTAAACCGGTCATACTCTCGTAATTGCCAAGCATGGAGGTTCATGTTCGTCTGTGGGTAAGACTATTAAGTGAAAATTCTGTTGTCTTTATGAATATCTGTAGTACTGGGCAAGCTTCTAGGAATTCTTGAAATTCTGGAATAACTTTATTAGAGCGTTTCCAGGTGTTCGCCACAGGTATTCGCTGACCTTGTGGAAGACAGGCACCTTCTGCCTCCAGGATTGGCATTATATCATTTCACAAAAGACAATATACTCAATACCTTCTTTGATAATTAAGCTAACATGAGATTGGTAAAAGAAGAAAGATGCTTATTCGACCAACACGTTCGTCTTCTTCAAAGTCGGAATGGTCTGAGTCGACGGCCCATAAGTGGGCGCCCTCTCCATGTGGGTGTTCGCTGTCGCTTAGGGCCGAACCCAGTGAAGCAGAGAACTGCCCAGAGGAACGCAAAGACGTCGAAACACTATCCGAATAAAACTTCTTCACTAACCTCGTGTTAGATTGATGATCAAAGGAGGCGTGATTATTTTTGCTGAGGTTTAATGGAAGTCAATTCTGAGATATTGTCACAATATCATTATACTGTCACAATTTTAGACAACCACGCTTTCCAATGAATGATCTTCCTTATCAGAGGTGGTACACCAGACACTTCATCTTTATGGCAGAGTCACACAGGCTGAAAAAGTGATCACGAGCTTCATTTGGAAGCCAGCTATTAGAAAACCAGTTTCAGAAACCGCACAGAAAGAGACCTAGTCTCTTCAAGCAGCAAAACTCCTTTGGAACAACGACAGTAAGGGGGCGATTTTGTAACACACTGGCTATGGTATGTTGATGATGATCAGTCAGAAAAAGTTATATAGCTAAAAACAAAAATTGTGTGACAAATGTGTAGGATCACGAAATTCGCCATGAAAAAAGTAGTTAAAATTAAAACTTTTTCGGTAAATACGGAGATAGTCTTGTTGGATTAGTTCCTGCGATTTACATATTCCCGCGGGAACTACTCTGCCAGAAGAAAGACCATAACCACTGGAAATGGGAGCTCTCAAACGGTGTGCGACTTGTGCGGTAATCGGTCGCATCCTCGTCAAAAAGAGATGGGATTCATCAGCGAATTTGTCATCATCTCATCTTTCTACACTGGACCAGATCATCGTCTTCCACCGTGCTTTCGCTTGAAGCACGAAGCGAGAAGAAGACCGATCGCCCAAAAAAATAGAATAAACATCGCACACAAAGGATCCGCTCTCAGTGACGTCCTTTCAGCTACGATTAAAGCGAAAGCGAGAATCTGACAGTGGCTTATGAAATGCTGTTGAAAGGTTACCGTACCTGTGCTCGTTGCTGCTGGAAGGTCTCCGAACAATTGGTGAGCGATATCTTTCTAATCAAAGGCGAGCTTTGATCGACTATTAAACAAGACCAAAGAACTTCTGATGAAACAAAGTCGTTGAGACCTTCTTGCATGCATTTTTTAAAATGATTCACAACATTTGTAGCACAACTTCGTATATCTGCTGGATCAACAATGCCAACGAATTATCTTTGAGAAGTTCGAGCTTGAGCTAGAGATCTCGGCACGTCTTCTTGGCCATATAGATAACATCTAACATTCACGAAAATCATTAAAGGGAACCTCCTGCCCCTGCGCCTAGCCTTGCTTGACTACGAAAAAACATCTCACAGTGTGCCGACCACTATCCTATCCCCATTAAATTGACCACGGTACACGTCCTAGATAAAAGTGCTTGCAAATGGCAGCATTTTTGTGTATAAACGATATGGATTTTTCACCCAAAACTTACTGTTCCAACTAATAAATCAATACGACACACTGACAGAACAGCAGCACCAAGCGGATTTCCGCCATAGTAAATGCTGTTGCTGAGACGAAAATGAGACCATGCTGATGGACGATTCCACTTCAACTTTGTTTTCAAGAAATAGATAATGATGTCCTAATGAGGAAGCAAAAGGATATGTGGACGATAAGGACATTAGGGTAGGATCCTGCAGAATACAAGCAACCTTAAGGGAGACCTTCAAAAAGATGGTCTGATGTGTTCGCTCCACGCATAACCTAGCTGTTTTCACAGCTGCATTCGACTTCTAGATCCATAAGCGGTAGCCATAGCTAAACGTAAGAACGACCACCTCCAAAGATGACGGTGCAGGACAACGAAAAGAGTGGAGAAAGTGTTGGGAAGCAGCATGATATGTGAATAGGAATCACATAAGTATGTAAACATTTAAAAAAAAGGAGAAAGTACATATAAAAGTATAAAGAGAGCATTCGGCATTGGTAAACCCTTAAAGGATACACCATGCATTTGACTTCATTAAGCATCGTTAGCACTTTTCAATGTATTACTCATAAATATCAGTCACATATGGTTCATATCGAAAAGGATAAAGCTAGGCGCTAATGTTGAAGAATGCGGAATGCATTCGTTTCCATTCATTGCATCGTCAGAGGTGACTGGGTGCACATCTGTTCTATACAATTACTGCACTTCTAAAAACCTAGCGATGTAACAAGTCATAGTTTTTACCCCCTAGAGAAATCTGGCATCAATTTGCCCACGCAAAGGAATAACATACTTGATGAGCTGGGGACGAGCAATCGAATGAGCGATCGATCCAGTGAGCACTACATGGCTCCTCTAACCAACCATTACACTACACACACCCCTCAGATATGGAAATCCTTAGAAAAAAATCTGGGTTGAAGTTAAAATTCTTCAATGCTTATTGCACGCAACTAGTAGAAAACAGAGAAACACACACCAAAAGACAAACAGGTGGTATTCAGTGGTCGAAGACCGGATGCAAATAGTGGATGCCAAGAGAAAAAAAAGAACTGCAAACATGTGAAATATCTCGATAGCTGACTACCCATGAAGACAAAAAAAAAAAACGGACAACACATCTAACTGGAGTTATTTGAGTAGTTTTAATGTTCTCTCTTTTCAAAAAATTAATATGCCTTCAGCACTCAACGCTTGAGAGAAACCCTATTTGGCAACGAGTGGGTGCAAACAGAAGACGAAAAAAGAGGTGACAATGAAGTAGAAGAAGAAGAAAAATAGGAAGAGGGATTAAAAAAGGAAAGTATTATTGACAACAAACAACTAAGAATGATAAGCCAGAAAAGTGAAGACGATGCTGACGTACTCCAAATTACTTGTAATGATGAGTGTCACTGACAGCGGTATCGGCGACGACGACGACGACGACGACTAGACGATCAGCAAAGCAACAAGTGAATTCAAGCTATTTTCAAAACATGCTGTACTCTGAATACATCAACCGACGTGGTCATTTTCATCGAATAGTGAAGCACAATTTAAGCTAAAAACCTAAAAATTTACAAATATATCATTATTTCAAATGATCCCTACGACTCTAAATGACTGCTATTTGAAAATAGTGTTAGATATCTAAGCACTTGCACACATGCGAAATCACCTTAGCCATCGTGACGAAAAGCGAACACTCATTTCATACAGTACTGTCTTTAAGGATCGTTCCTTGAATCGGAACCATGTTAAAAGCACTTCAAATAAATGAGCAGCAAGTGACTAACGAAGAAAAAAAAGACAGAAAGATGAAAGAACATGAAAGAAAACGCAATACTTCTAACTAGTAGGAAATTCAACGTACGGAAATATTTCACTTTACAACGATGGTATCCCAACCCACGTGAGCACTAATTGGGCTAACATCACTTAGAAGAAGAAAGCGGATGACAAATAAAAACAGGAATGACAAATAAACAATGGATCGAATGGTTAACCCCTGTGAAATGAACGCTACATTAACAAACTCGTTATCGAGTGACCGTCAGCCTATAGCGGATACGGTAACATACTGATCAATGTGCTGAGGTCCACCAAGAGACAGTGTGAATGACAAATAAACAATGGATCGAATGGTTAACCCCTGTGAAATGAACGCTACATTAACAAACTCGTTATCGAGTGACCGTCAACGTAGAGCGGATACGTTAACATACTGATCAATGTGCTGAGGTTCACTAAGAGACAGTACTGAAAGTTCAACAATGAAATGATTTAAATAAAGGTTACAGTAATGCGATCTTTATAGAACAAGATAACTACGAGTCTAAAATCTCTGGAAGCCTGAAAAATATACAAGTATCATCAATATCTATCAATACCTATATCCTCCCAACGGCTTGCTCATCATGGCTAAGAGGTGTTCCTGGGTGTCGGGCTGCGTGTACAGTGGAGGATTTATTGCCCCAGCAGGGCCCCCAAGCTAAGAAAAAGGAGGGTGTTTCTATCCGAAAGCCCAGCTAAGAATAGACCAATCACCACCGTCTTGGTATCAAATTAGTCGCATGGAGGCAAATGGCCTTCTGATTCACAAGGGCGGCGACTGCTTGTGATGATGACGACCTACGGCAGACTTTGGCCAGGTTGACCTCGGAACACCAGCACATCACAACGGCTAAACCAGAAAATGTAAATCATGCTGGGGTCTGCACAACCAGTGAAGATGGCCAATCCAAGTATCCAAGTAAGTAAATATTAATTAATTGACATTAACTAACATGAAATATTATAGAAGTATTTCAAAAACAGACTTTCCTTTAACCTCGGTATAATATGAACTGATCTTGATGAGCTCATGCGAGATTGGTACAAGTTGTCCAATTCGCAAAACATCACGGCTCTGAGGAAGATGAAATCGCCGAAACGTCAGCCATTGACCAACAACAACAATGACGACTTATAGTAGCAACCTCGGTATGATAATTATGATTTTTGGTATTAATTGGTATGACTATCATACCGAGGTTCAAGGAAGATGGGTTTTTGAAATATCGTTATTCACTGTACTAGCTAACAATAATACCAACCTCTGCAGGATGGATTTTCCGGGAGAAACAAGTGGTCATCACCGGACAACCATCGCTATATGGATAATAGCCGCCCTGTATAAAAGATCATCACCGGATGAGTGTCTCATTGGAAAAATGCTCCATTGAGGATGATTCGACTCGACAAAAAGATGAAGACGCCACATCGAGACGGCGAACAACTGTGGACCATTGACTCGGTTCATCGGTTCTGATGAAGACGAAGACGTCAAAACGTTAGCCGAGTAAAGCCTATTTATCAACCTCGTGTAAGTTCAATAATGTAAACACATATTATAAGAGTATTTGAAAAATTTCAAACAAACATCTGCCTAGTCGGGAATTCTCGACGACATCAACAGAAATCGTCAAAGACCGTGTGGCAGATGATGATGAATTAACGCATCGTTGAGGGAATAGAATAACATTTACGATAGGCGAGAAATACTTTAAGCGAAAGGAAGTGGAAGAAATGCGGAAGCAACGTAACCGAAAGCACTTCCGATGAGGGCGATAAGCGGAAAAGACCTGGACTTAAGTTGAGTTTAAACTGGCTGGCTAAGCGTTTTTGCAAAGGTCGTTAAGAGCTGGAAGGGGACCATCGTGCATGATGTAAGAAGAAGCTAAACGACAGGTTTTCTTCATATGCAATGAAAATCTGATCAGAAGAACACTCTGTTGATGGAAAGGGAAAGGGCTGACATCGACATCATAAAACCTTACCAGTAAATAGTAAATGAAGAATTTTCATCAGAATCCATCATTCTCAGGAGAAGCTCAGAATTCTACGAATTTTCGTGCCGTAGAATTTATAATCATATTCAGTTCTAAATTTAACTAATTACTCACAAAACGATGCCAAATCTACTTTTTTCTTCTAAAAAGTGCACAACATACAACAGTTATTCCTTTCATGAAAACAATATCGATCGAAACATTCCTATCAGACGAAGAACGCCATAGAATGGAAGACCAATCGATCGTCACAGGACATTACGAATCGGATCGGCCGAGTTTTTCATGAAAGAACAGACGAAACACTGGCATTTCTACCGGCAACCCTATCATTTTCATGATATCAGAAGTGAAACACCACGGCGACATAGGGTCTTCGAATTTTGTTCTCCTCAGAAGTCTTTCTCCACTGTGTTTACTTTTTTTCTTCAACGAGATCGATCTAGAAAAAAGTGCACGACCTTTCCCACCAACGTGTCCTATATGCCAGAGAACGTACGAACTATGATTTTCATCGATTTTTCTTTTGGTGAACATTTTTTAGTTGCATTACGGTCGAGAACCAATCAATACAGTCCACTGATTTGTGAACGATTAAGAAGACATCACAGTAAAACAGCTGTAGTTCATAATTCCATCAGTAATGAAAAAAATGATTAGCTGATGCGGTGTCGGTAGTGTCTTTAACCTAAGGCTACATCAAAAATTTTACCAGCGAACAACAAATGGTACATGATTAGCTCGTCGACGATCGATAATTGATTATCTATACAGTACCACCCACAGAATATGCACGGCAACGACGATTTTTGTGAAGAAATGAGAACAGGAATAGATGACAACCGATGGGTGGTATTTCTCTGAGGACGTAGCAAACAGAATGAAGTGCTTCTTTTTTTAATCAGAGTAAGCCGAAAACAATTCTGTGGAACGAGTGAAGCTTTTTAGTTAAATAATGACGAAAAGCAATAACAGCAGACAGCACTTTCGATTGTCTGTTCCATGATTGCCCTTTTGGACGTCCTCGTTTTCCTCATGGCTCCTCCTCCTTCACCTCATCTTCCTCCACCTTGTCCTCCTCCATGTCATCGTCATCCTCCTCCATCTCTTACTCTTCCATCTCATGCTTCTCCACCTCAATTTCCTCCATCTCGTCCTTGTCTTGTCTCCATTGTGGCTCGCATAGCAATAACAACGGTCACGCCCGCCACCATATGTGAACAGAAACGAACATCAACGTGAACATATGCCAACAGACATAGATAAAGGGACGGTGTTTTACAATGTGAAAACAACAACCATTCAACGATAAGAGGATAAAGCGTTGAGTGTTAATCAATCTCAAAGGATATGCCATGCATTCGACTCCACATTCGTAGCATTATACTGGTGAATAAATCCATATTTAACTTAAAAATAATAATCTACAATGGTTTATAAATGCATCAAGTAGGTACTGCTATTGTCGCAGAAAACTACTGCCCTACCAATTTGCAGACCACGAATGGATGGATGCGATGGTTTGGTTTGCCTAGGGAAAGGACGCGGGATCGAACGACCCTTTATGTATTGCAGGTCATGCATCATTAATTACTGCACTATGCGTTCCCTAACATTCAACAAATACGGGAGAGTTCGGGAAAAAAAAACGAAAGCACCAGCAACACAAACAAGAACAGCAGCAGCAGCAACTACAATAACAGCAGCAACAACAACAGCAACAGCAACTACAGTAACAGCAGCAACAACGTCAAAAACAATAACAAAAGGAGTTTTTAATGCAATCAAATGCTTAGGAAGAATTGCCATACTTCCGGGCAGACTGAATTTCATTTCCAGACAAGTCATAGCGGTTCCATGAGTATCATGAAAAATGTCAGTGATATGACCAGTAGTGAACATCGTGTCAAAGCCATTAGATTTGATCGATGACGCTTGTCACAACATTGCCCTTATCATCCACTTGTCACTGTTGATTGCTGTGTGGAATCTTTTTTTTTTCCATCGTTTCAAAACTAACAATAGTGACATTAGTAAGAAGTAAACAAACAGTAAGAATGAAGGAATAATGTTTGGTTTTAACTAGTCTGGTAGAAACTCTCTCTTTCCAGTTTTCCGTCTTCCTTCCTTTCTTTTCTTCTCGCTTTATCAAAAACATAGACATGAACAGTCGGTCAGTCGTACAATTCACAAAACTTCCCCAAGAGACTGGAAAAAGTACTCAGCGGTTTGATTTCCTCTAAATTTTTGTCGAAAATGGTTGATAAACCCGAGTCAGATTAAGTGATGGAGCAACCCCTACAAAGGAGCTACGGTAACTGCAGTAGTGTAACGGCCAGACTAAATTATTCCGTTAACGATTTATGATGTTCTTTTTTTTTCTGGAGAAGTGCAAGAATTGCAAAAAACACTTCGAACATCCACTTGAAAGTTCAGGGTGAAGAAAGTACAAAAGCTTAGGATAAGAAATACGGTGTGTAGAATCTGTAGGAAAAGGAAAATGAGCGGTATAGAAAAAACGACTACTCAACATGTTTAAAAAAACTTTCATCTCCTCTTTTTACTCCTCAATGCTCCACTGCCTCCTTTTTCTACAATTTCCTATTGATTAAAAAAATCACCATCTCTAATGACATCTCACCAGAAGCGAGAATGACTGAGAACTGCCCCACTCTCCAAGCAAAAGAATCTCGAGTTTATCAGAAAAGTGCAGTGAAATTGCAGTCCTTACAGGACAAATGGACAGTCATTCACTATTTCTTAGCATCATCAATAAGTTACATGGAATTATCTTCAATTTCATATGAGATAATATGTAAAAATAAAAGAAAAGTAGGTTGAAAGCGAAAAAATGAGAAAGAAGGAAAAAAAAAGAAAACGACTTAAGTAGGATAACAGGGACAGCAGAAAAAAAATTGGCAGAAAAATTTTGTTAAAACTTGTTGATGATCTGAAAAAGTACTTGGCCGATAAAAAAGTGCAAATTTATATATATATATATTGATCGGGAAAACCGCTATGACCTACCAAAACTTTACCGGTAAAATTTCCAGAAGAGAAAGTTTTAAAAAACCACATAAATGAAATAAAAGAGACGAGATACTGTAGAAATTACAAAATGTTGTTTGCTAGATGTTAAAATACCTGTAAATTTACCTTTAGAGATTTGCATTCCATGTAATCATTTCTCATTTTCTCTTCCTTAAAGAGAAATGAATGACAGAGAGGAGAGGAAAATGAAATCATTGATAAAACTAGAGTGAAGATGATCTCAACGATTTTATATGACTCAAACCAGAGTCTAAGCAGAGCAACTAGAAAGAAAAAGCGAAAGAAAATAAAAAGAAATGAGAGGAAACAGTCAAAAAAGAACATAATCAAACGTTTACTTTCACAAATCTATATATACTCATGAAATATACACTTTCTTAAACATACGGCTTATAAGGACGCACCTTCATAAGCTTGATTGTCTTCGTGTGTTGACTGTTTTCCGCCCATCATAGAACGCCTCTGAAATACTTCTACGATTCAATGACTTAAAAGTGCTGCTACTATGACCATGTAAAATAGGATAAAAACACTTGAATTGATAGGCTGACAAGCAGTTAAGAATTTTGCACTAAAGAAGGAAGGAAAGAAGGAAGGAAGGAAGGAAGGAAGGAAGGAAGGAAGAAAGAAAGAAAGAAAGAAAGAAAGAAAGAAAGAAAGAAAGAAAGAAAGAAAGAAAGAAAGAAAAGAAGGATGGAAGACGATAAGATAGCCGTTTAATTAGAAGCAAAAAGAACCTAAGGTGTAAGCAATAATTTTTTAAATTTATACCTCTGAGTTGTCAGTGATGGTGACTGAAAAGGTTACGACCACCCGTTATGTTAAGATAAACCATATTTTTGTATTTATTTTTATTTACATTTACTTACTTGTTCGTCGAATTCGTACAACAACACAATGCCGAACATTTAGATCTCTCCAATTTAGATCAACTGATTTAATAATTATCCACTTTTTATTTTCTTATTTTATACGACCCGTCATCACGTCTACTGTGTGGATCTCGCATCCATCTTCAGACTTCCTCAGCTCTTCCAACCTTTACGTGTGGTTTTGGCTGCTGCTTGAGGTTTTTAATGTCATCGTGAATGTAGTAGAATGCCAGTCGAATCGATTCTCCCTAGCGTTCTGGTATAGTCGGACTGCAATGTTCCCAATTGGACTGGCTAGAGAGATTTTCTCCCGGACAAGTCTGGTATCAATTTCACGGCTCTGGGTGGGGAGAGGGATGGGCGGATTATTTAAGCTGAGCTTAAATGACAGCCGGTGTTTAAAAGATACTAAAAATGAGTTTGATATCTCCATCCAAAAGCCTAAATAAGTGTAGAACGGAGTCAAAAGTCATTGTTTTCCTGAAAAAAAGCTTTGTTTCCAAACGCAATCATAATCCCGTTCCGATCCGAAAGGTATCACTTGACACATGTGCTGCTGAACTAAAAACGTCCTCGTACAGTTCTCTTTTTCATCCTTAACCTTTATTAATATTTTTCCCAATTAGTTTTCAACTAACTTTCCCAGGATTAAGAAGATAAGAAGAGTAAAACAACAGTGGAAGAAGTGGGAAAATATGTTCGGACCAGAGCAAATATTCTTAAAGAGCGGATATTCTAGTGTTAAACATAGTTTTTTCTTTCTAAATAACTTAGTAATATAATATGAATGTATGCGTATGTAATGTGATGTGTACTGTAATATCTCAACTAGTCAGTAGTTGGATCCGAGTGCTCCCTTCCTATGAACGACCTCCAATGCGATTTTAGCAGTCTGTAGTTATTCATAGAAGGAAAGGATACTGGCATGCTTTTATTAGCTCTTCGATATCTATTACGATCTCATCACAAAGGAAATTTACGAACGAACTCTCCACAGAAAAGTTTAAACTAATCCGGTTTTAGTTTTCTTTTTCCAGTTTCATAAAAGCGGGACAAAACAGAAACATGTGTTCAGAAGAACACAAAGAACGGGATCCTGTAGAGCAATTCGTCCTTGACTTCGAGGAATGTTTTAACAAAAATCTGCCAGTTTTTTAAACACTGTAGAGTCAAATAAAATGAAAATAGGACTGAGATAGTGCGGTGATAAACATGCTAGCCCTCGGAAAGGGTAATAGCGTGTTCGGTTCTCACCGCAGACACCAGCGGTCCGGAGTTATGCAAATATCTCAACATTATGGTTAGAATGAAAATGTCTAAATTTTCATCTACTGCTTATGATTTATTCACGGCAGAGTATTACAGTGAGGCAGTGAGATACAGTAACAGTGATGCTGAAATATTTGTAGAACTCGGACCCCAGCCCAGATTTGAACACACAATAACCCTTTCCGGCGTCTTACATGCTATCCACTAGGCCACCAAGTCTGGTCTTGCTCTCAGCCAGCTCTTTACCCTAACAATGCTATCAGCAAGCTCCCGTCAATCTGACTTGGAATCCGAGTTTTGCAAATATGTCATCATCATTGTGGTTGTATCTATAAAAATGATTTTAAAACGAAATTATTCAAACGGTAGTCACAACGAGACTTCTAAACAATAAAGTCAGAAGGAAAACCCCAAGCGTTGTAGAAAAGTCGCCAATTACGAGTTTTCCTAATACTTATAGGGCACAGAATTGTCAAATATTCGATCATTCGACTTATTAGAGGAATCGCTTAGAATGGAACCACCACCAACAGGTAGGCAATGATCGTATCGGTAGACGCGTTAAGATGTTGCCGAACAGCTGATGTGAAAATGTAATGCTCACGGTACGATTCGCCACGAAAACCGGTATTGTTATGATACAAAGAAAGAAGAATCAAGAACAACATCATGGTCACATTACACCCCATTAATTCAGTTTCGGTTCATGTTATCGAGAGTTATCCGATCCTAGACACAATAGAAATCTCTTCTCAGAAAAAAAGGACTATTATTAATAATCCGAATAAAAACATCTCCAAAAGCAGACAATAAGACTTTGAAAAAGGACAACGCTCTCGGCGTTGATCAATCCCTGAGGGATGCGCCATGCATTCGACTTCATTAAATATCGTTGGAGGTGATTGCATGCATATCTGGCCTTTACAATGACTCGCGGTGGCCTGCAGATGTATCGAGCCAGTGCTGCTTTCCTCCCAGATAAGTCTGGTACCAATTTGCTGACCCCGAAGAGATGGAAAGCTTGGTGGGCCATGGGCGCAGGAATCGATTCCACTTGTGTATTGCAGGGCGCTTCTGATCACTGCGCCACACGTGCCACAACATTATTAACTGCAAAATAATTACATTACAAAGTATTTATAAGTGAATTTGGCAAGCATGAAACGAATGCGGCTGAAAAACTAGCAGGAGAAGTAACGGAAAATAAGCTAGGTGGAACGGACAGCAAGTGAATTTCGCCAAAGAAGTGTAATATTCGACAAGGAGGAAATTAGTCACTTCATTAGAAATAAAAAGAAACTTTAAATATTCATTTCGAAATAGTGCGAGCACCTCGGACTTTAACGATATTATATTTGCCTTCGTTGAAGATGTAAATATAGCCTAGAGAACATTCACTGCTTGACCAGGGCGGCCCAGATATTCCTTGCTGCAAAACGGTCTCTAACTCGAGCCTCGCTTCCTATTCGGACGAGTTTGCACGAGTTTCAATACACACTTCTTCATAAACAACAACGACTGAGAAAATTTAGAGAAGAGAAAATATCGAACGCACACATGCAAAGAAAGGCTGAGTATGGAATTCCCAGCTCGATTCTCATTTTGAAGTTTCGCCATGCACTTGTATGTATGAATGTATTGTGAGTTTACGTAATCAAGGCCTCAAACATGTGCTAAAAAATCGATACCACAGCACATTAGGGATAGTTGAGTGATTCTATTTCCAGAATAAGATACTTGCAAGATTTAGATTTAGTGAAAAAGAAAAACTGAGAAGACTCTTCGACAAGAACTCGACTGTATTTGAATTCATCTGCATCATACGCGTCATTGGTAGCGGCTAAGTAGATTGAGCGCGCTTCTTTAAAGTTTTTATCGCTTCAAAAAACCGAAAGCGCAGTAAGGTCTATTCGCTAGACGGACATGAAGGTCAAGTAGTCGGTGTCTAATACGATTTATTAAGTTTCAGTCTATTCATGTAGGAATAAAAAGTCGGTGTCAGTGCTTTTTCACTCGTCGGTGTACTATGAATTTGTTATGATAAAGTAATATATAATTTGGTTAAATTACTGTCTCACATATACAGGTGACCGCTAATGGCACCGTTATGTTATGCAGAAAACTCGCCGAGAGAAAGGCAGAGCAAGTGGCTCTGTGGTGTAGTGGATAACGCGTGAGCACTCGGAAAAGGTAATGGCGGGTACCATCTGGCCTGGAGTCCAGGTTTTACAAATATCTCCGTATCATAGTGGTCGTAATTCACACTTACATATACTTTTCCCAAAGTATTCAATGGGCTGTCGCCACACTGTGGCAATGGTTGTGAGTTTCTGCTCGTCAAATTATGATGTACTGAAGAATTTTTGCATTGGAAAAACAGTCCAAGCTGAGAAGGTGCTGGGCAATTCTTACACGAAGCCGCAGACAAGGACGAACCAACGCTGAGAATCACAGCTGTCGTCTTAGAATAACTACAAAAGAATGACCTGTAAACTCTACGGTAAAATCTCCTAAAATTAAGCCAACCATTTTCAAATAGCATTTCATTATCACTGCAATAAGAATACCATAATAATGATGTAATGGATACTTTAGTGGATTATTAAGCTAACAAGAGGTTGATAAAAAAGTTTATCTGGCTGATGTTACGTCTTCGTCCTCTTCAGAGCCGATGAGACCACATCGACAGCACGAACTACTGTGGACCATTGACTCTAACAATTAATAATTCAGGAAGGTATGATTACCAGTGCCGAGGTTAGATGGCGGTCGGTTTAAAAAACATAGTACTTTAGTCTACAATAAACTGCAGCACAGACCGATTCTCTCGAAGCTAAGTAATTAGTTCCCAATAACGACTTCCCATTAACCTAATAAACCTAGTGAATATCAATGTACCGTTCCAGGTTCGCTACAAGGCGATACCGCCGAAACGTCATCTACTGTTGTGTTGCGTGTTCTTTTTGCTTGGAAGTAAACGTGTGCTGTACAACAACCTCGCGTTTGCTTGAAAAACAAAACGACACAGTTACGCAAGCAGCTTAATTGCTTGACGTCAATAAACGATGGCGTTCAGAAAATGAATGAAACCATGAATGTTCAGCGATGTTTAAACCTAGGGACAGAAACTTTGTCCAAAGCATATCAATACAATCCTTTTGAAGTATCTCTTTTAAACCAAGTCGAAATTACCTTATTGAATTATTACGTTAACATAAGGTTGATGAAAAAAAATAAAGGATAAAGGATAAGGCTCTCGGTGTTGATCAATCCCTGAGGGATGCACCATGCATTCGACTTCATTAAGTATCGTTGGAGGTGATTGAATGCATATCTGGCCTTTACAATGACTCGCGGTGGCCTACCGATGTATCGAGCCAGTGCTGCTATCCTCCCAGACGAGTCTGGTGCCAATTTGCCGACCCCGGGGAAATGGAAGATTTGGTGGGCCATGGGCGCAGGAGTCGATTCCACGTGCGTGTCGCAGTGGCGCCTCCAACCACTGCGCCGCACGCGCCCTATGAAAAAAATATGTATCAAAAATATACATTCTTGCATAAGAGCACGCAGTCTTGCCGAACTAAATGATGACATGATGGTGCTGAGATATTTGCAAAACTCCGGACCGCTGCTGTTTACGGTGGGGACCGAACATGCTTTTACTCTTTCAGGGGGTTACAGCGTTCACCACCACTCCATGCGAGCCCGTCGTCTCGCCTTTCTCAGCCATATTATGATATGACACAATAGCATAACACTGTTTAGAACACGAAGGACCGAGTGTCAGTCGTTCAAAATCCCACTATCAATGTGATAAGATATCATAGACCTACTACTTTACCAGATCAATGTAGAAAAGCAAAAAATGAGTAAGATACCTTCGGCTGCTTAATGTTAGAAGATACTTAGGGAGACATTTGTGAGCACCATTAAGACAGAAAAAAGACAAAATAAATTACAATAACTCGACGGAAACGACTTCACGTTTAATTATTGGTAAAACGTAGCTGCGAATGGAAAGCATGCATATCGATCGACCAGCTGTTAATCCTTGGTGCGTTTAGTGCAACACTAGTGTCGTTTCGCTAGGTTAGTTACATCAGAAAATTGCACACTAGATAGAACAACTAACACAAAGCGATTGTTCACATTATTCATTGGACGACCATCTCACATTATGGAGCTGAATATATTCAATGACAAAATTTCAGTCTATGAAAACTTTCGAGACAAGTTCGATTCCAGGGAGACTACTTGATAACAGATCTCGACCTGACTTTGTATCCTATGTAACAACATTGCAGTTTATTTCGTAAAGAAAGCAAAGTGGTTAGATAAGCATTTCAAAAGCTCGCTGGTTCTAGCAGACCTCATCATTCCTCTTGGAATCGGCAAATTGGCAATACATTGTCTAGGAAAACTCCCTATGATTCATAAAGGCTGACGATTGTCTGTCATGAATCCCTGGAATGCGTTAGAACAGCTATTATCAGATCCTAGGAAGCATCCACTCAACCACCATTAAAGGACATTTATAAGGAAGATAGAATCCTCAGATAACAGTTGAACCCATACGGTAGCTGGAAGGTCTCCGTAAATGACGGATGCTAGAGTTCTTTTAATTTCAGTATTCTATGCACATAGAAGAACTAAGCAGATCGTATGCGAAACTTATTAAAACAATACAATATTCTTAACATGAATTTATTCTTGAGAAAATTTGTTCCACAGTTCGAAATCGTTTAAATTTCTATAAATAAAAAAGGATAAAGCTCTCGGCGTTGATCAATCCCTTAAGGATGCGCCATGCATTCGACTTCATTAAATATCGTTGGAGGTGATTGAATGCTGTCCTTTACAATGACTTCTCAGTAGAAACTGATATACGAAAGAATCACCAAAACAGCTAATACTAAGACCTGGCGGATACCGTTTTGAATTGCTGAAAGAGTAACAACGATGCTCACCTGAAAGACATTGATCGAATTAGACAAGCAGTAGCCCTACGAGGTTACGAGCACTCATCGAATTATCCTATCAGAGACGCAAATTCTCAAGTTTTGATCTGGACGTGTAAATTTTTTAACGACCTAGGCGAATACAAACATAAAAAACCATGATGTCGACTGTTTGAAAGTGAATGACTTGTGTACGACTGCCACCAAGTAATATAGTAGCATCTAAAGGACCCGAACAATTTAAAGACTTAATATTCCAAGTTTTTTTTTGATGAGCTTACACGAGGTTGATAATAATATTCATTATCGGCTAACGTTTCGACGTCTTCGTCTTCATCAGGGCCGGTGATCCGAGTCGATGGTCCGTGCTTGCTGTTCGTCTCGATCTGGCGGCTTCGCCTTCGTGTCGAGTTTGGCCTTCCTCAGCGGTCCATCTCCTCGAATGAGGCACACTCATTCAGTGATGCCCTTTTATACACGATGCTGATAGTGGATATAATGACAATGTCCGTTGATAACTACTTGTTTTTCTTCCGGACATACATCATCGCGCACATCGTGCAGAAGTCGGTGTTATTATTAGCTAGCACAAAGCGTAGTAATACTTCGAAACCGACTTTCCTTGAACCTCGGTGTGCTTAATCAATATGTATTATACATATTGATTGAGCACACCGAGGTTCAAGGAAAGTCGGTTTCGAAGTATTCCCAGTTTTTTTTTCAGAAATATTAACCAGAAACCGGAAGAATCCTCTTACGACATCATTAACTTTGAGGAAGGTAATCGCCGCTGCTTCCTAGACGGCAACTATATAGACGCCATAGGCAGGCGTTAACAGTAATGGTGGCCTTAATTTTTTCCCCAAGTTTCACTAGTTGTTTTCTTTCTCGTTTATCACCAATTCTAGACTCTAATATGGACATAACATGAAGGCCTTTCAATGCCGCCAGATTCAGTTCTCTTTTTCACATTGAAATTCTAAGAATAAAGCAATAACAATATCTGATGAGAGGTGGACCGTCCAGATCTTTACATGAATACGAAAATCTCCTGAACTAGTTAGATTTACCAGTGTATGACATTGGAATGAGAAAAGACTAACTTTGCTCGAAGCAATTAATCTCGTAAAAGATGTTCCGCCACGTATTCTGACAAAAAAAAAACGATAGTGGTAAGTGGGTGACTACGAGGAGGATCGAGGATGGAGCTGAGCACATATTGCAGACGTGTTGGTGTTTGCCTTAAGCTCTCACAAGAGTGGAATTGACATCCAGGTTGTACTAAGAGCACCGTAGCCAGATGTGGGCGTAAATGTGACAGACGGCATCTTGTCACAGAACATTTCAAGCCCACACATGAAAAATTAATCAATTCAAGGAGGAACAACTCAAGAATTCAGTAGAATCTGCACGATCTCGTGCAAATTTAAGAAGAAATCACCTTTCAATCACCAAAACAGATTCTTGGAAAAGAAGTGTTCGATGTTGACCGTTTTGTAAGAACATCCAGTTGACGACTATGCAAAGGCGTTTCTTGACTAGTCATCGTAAACAATTCATGGTTACTTATGAATCGAACATACGTCTTTCGCTTTGTGACTAAATTCATTCAAGGATTACGATGATTTCTAGCAGACGTTTATAACTAGTGTAGAAGGAGTTAAGGGATGCTAGATTCTTTAGGAAGACATCACTCAAGTAGTATTAAGAAAGAAATTAGGAGTGGCTACAATCAGCTGGTACCGAAGACTTCGTTAAATCACTTAAAAGTATGGCTTCATACATACATATGACGATGTTGTTGTCACAACAAAAATTTCTTCTAGCATTCCTTTTCTTTACAGTACAATAAATATTTCAATATTTATATTGATATATTATATTGCATATATATTATATTATATTATTACATATTATATTATTTATATCAATATTTATGCTCTTTGCTAGCCGATAATGAGATATCAACTTCTGCAGGATGGATGGTCTGGAAAAAAGCTGCTATCAGGAGACTATCGCTACTATCAACTATCAGCATTCTGCCTGAAAGGGCAGCACCGAGTGAGTGTGTTTCATTCAGGTGATGGGTCTGCTGAGGAAGATACAACTCGATACAAAGGCGAAGACGCCACATCGAGACGAAGAAGGATCGTGGACTATCGACTCAGATCATCGGCACAGGTGAAAACGAAAACATCGAAACGTTAGCCGAATAGAAATTGTTTATCAACTTCATGCAAGCTGATCTGATGTAAGCTAAGCATATTGGTGATCGTAATCAGATCGTACGCATCGTAAATATGAGTGATGGAAAAGCACAATAGAAGTACATAAATATATGTGTTTATAATGCTGAGCTTACACGAGTAGGGATAGAAAATACTGGACAATGTGGTAGGAACCACACACCGACTCAATGGTTCCCAGTATGTGAGCTGGAGAAACGCAAAATGCACAGAAAATACAAAACTAACTAGTCGTTTTTCTGGGCAGGTATTAAGAAATACACCATCGCGAAGACTACCATCTGCTTATTTGTCGTCTACATAACCTTTATCCAAGTCATCTTTAAGTAAATTCACAGAGCATTGGGCAAGCGGCGACCAACGAAGCAAACTGAGTTTTGGAAAGAGTTTCGGGTTGTAGCTTAAATCCCTGCAGTTTTGGAGAGGAAACACGATTAAAATGGTTTAGGACGATAGCTATCCTTGCAGTTATGGAGATGAAGCAAGATCAAAATGGTTTAGGAGGATAGCTCATATCATTGCAGTTACGAAGATGAAGCAAGATTAAAGTGAAAAATCTAGCTATGTCTCATCTTAATGAGCGCCAGCGCCCTATTATAGAAGCCTTGGACAATCAGGACGTTACCATGCCGTATGCAGAGATTCTTTTAAAGAGCTATACAGCAACACAGATAGTAGCGCGATAGCAGTGTTCCCATTATGCGGACGGCATGATCCACCCAGGCAGTGGTTCGGCTCCGCAGCGAGCTTACCAAGTCTCTTATCCCTCTGAAGTCATGAAATTGATATAATATTTGTCTGGGGTAAGTTTGCTCCTTATAGACCACGTGTGAGCACCTTAGTACGGCTATTCCAAGATTGTACTTAGATAACTCAACCAGCATTCAACGACATTCGTAAAGAAGAAGATAGCGCTTAAGCAGCAGCAGCTGAGCCCAACCATGAGAAGTTCGCAGGCCTTCGTTAATTAACGAATGTGAGGAAACGAATCGAATGTAAGAAGTGCTGAATTTTACATTTTCGATGAAGCAATGGCTGTTTCACATTTGCAAAAACTCATCAGATGCATTCATTTGCTTTAGGAATGCATCATTTTGAACTAGAACACCGTTCTATTGAGCAATTATCATAAGAAAAATGAAGCTCATGGGACGCTTTGCCGAAAAAAAAGCTAATAGACATTTGCACGGTCTTGTAAAACTGTTATTGGTTAATAAAAAATCCCATCAAAACCAACTGGAAGAAAGATATAGGAAAAAACGTTATAGAGGTGGAAATGTTGTCGTCATCCCATCCCAGAGGCAAGAGATGGTGAAGAAGAGATCTACAATCGACCCAAGTCAAAGAGATCTGCTGGTGTTGACTAAGTTTATTTGCAAATCATAGTTCCCTAGGGTAATCATCTTATTACATCGTCCTCGAGCAATCAGCCGAACAGCTAAAGGATTCGACACCGCTTTGGAAGAATTTGAGCTACAAAGCAGCGAAGCCTTTCTAGATTTGTTAATACAAGTGGTTCCGTGGGCGAAAAGACCTGGGGAACGCTCAAATTTGATCGGTAATCAACACATCAATAAGGGGAGGTGACAGATGACCAGAACCGATTGGAATGCCCACATGAACCTGACCGTCTCTATAGATGATGGTTTTTAAAAAAGCCGAACTAATGGGAGAAGTGTTGGGGGTTCGTGATCATACGAACTTTTGTCCATATAATAAGGAAACATGGCGATCACTTCATGTGGTAGCGATATGAAGAGGACCATATTTAACATATCCCACTTTCGTCTTGGTGGAACATTATACACAGAAAAATGTTTGTTCTCAATTTACGGAAACAAACATTTACAGGAAATTCCAATGAACCAAAGCCGGATCTCCAATGAGCAAGGAAGGAAACAGTCTCAAGCACATTCCTCCTTAATCTACGACACCGATTTCAAATCTGAAGCTGATTGAAGGGTGTTTCGATAGAGTGGAGTGATTACTGATGATCGTAACCACCGTAGTTACGAAACAACACACCATTCTTCTGGGAACAAAAAACGCTTATTTCAATCGGAACTATTATGAGAACAAAACTCTCAGCAAAATGGGAACTGCCACCGCGTAGGTCCACAAACAAATCATGTATACAGCACTGCACATCTACACTGTTAGGAAACCTAAAAGATGTTACAAACTTTAATCACCAGAGTTGTCAACCATATGCGACTGTGAGTGGCTGTTCTTCATCGGTGGAAGACAGGTGGAAAAAGCGGTGGGTTCTTCGAGAAGCAGTAGATGTCGTCGTTATTGTTCAGATTTTCATCTTTCTGTTTGTGCTGTTGAAGCGTTTGACCTAGTAAGTTGTATATTAGAGTACCCTTCCAGGCTCTGAAGAAGGCGATTCTGCCGAAACGTCAGCTAAGATTGTGTTGTATGTGTGCTATTGTGTGGAAGAAACGTACACTGCTTAAGAACCTCGCGATTGCTGAAAAAGAAAACGACGAATTCTTAATCACTGAAATAACGGTGTATTCTTCTTGAAAAGATATAATTTTGCTAATAATAAGAGTTATATGGAGGGGTAGCACCGCGGTAGTGGTGTCCGTTATCACGAGCATGATGCTACTTCGATTTCGTCCCGTGCCAAACAAGCATCTCATCCCTCCCGGCTCGGGAAATTGGTACCCGACTTGTCTAGGAAAAAATCACTCTTTGCAATCTAGTTGGGAAAGCACCATCACGGCTATCTCAGGATTACAAGGAGAATCGCTCGAGCAGCATTTTACAACAATCAAGATGAAGTGAAAATCCTCAAGCAGCAAGTGAAGCTACACATAAAACTTGGAAGATCTTCGGGCACAATGGATGCGAGGAAGAAAATCGGATGTGAGAGGTGCTGAGATCTTCACAGTAGACGTGAACACGGATCAAATAAAATAAAAAGAATAAGACCCATACAATACCGGCTAATGTGGTGATGGCATGAAAACTTAAAGAAATACTTCAAACAAACTCTAGACAGAGCTGGTATAAAATATTATCTTAATTCCAGAGTTGGCTTAAAAATCAAACTTTTCGAAAAAAAAAATTCAGAAACGAAATCGAAGTTTTAAGATTTTTTAATTCAAGCGAAAGGTAATTGCAAACAACTGGGAATTGGGATTGAATTGGGGACATCACGGTGAAAGGGTGAAAGGAGAAGCTTAACAAGGGAACGCGGAAAGGATACGATTTGGGGCTCTAAGGGGTTTATCTGTGGTGAAATAAGAAAGACCGTATTTTCTTAATAATCATCTGCAGACTGCAATGGTTTTTAATTTCCTTAGTATTGTTCTTTATGAGCTGAGATATAATTGTTTAATGATGGGGACACAATTTTCTATGACCACCCATGTATTGCATTCAATAGGTATCGTTACAAATCTGTTAAATTCATTACGGAAACAGAAAGGACTAGGCGTTCGACGTAGATCAATCCCATAGATTTGATATGCATTCCACTTCATTCGTAGCATTGTATATGTGTCTAAAAAAATATTTGGTCTATATACGGGCGCGTGTGGCGCAGTGGTTGGAGGCGCCACTGCGATACGCACGTGGAATGCGCCCATGGCCCACCAAGCCTTCCATCCCCCGGGGTCGGCAAATTGGTACCAGACTTGTCTGGGAGGATAGCAGCACTGACTCGATACATCGGCAGGCCATCGCGAGTCATTGTAAAGGCCAGATATGTATTCAATCATCTCCAACGATACTTAATGAAGTCGAATGCATGGCGCATCCCTCAGGGATTGATCAATGCCGAGAGCTTTATCCTTTATCCTTTATATACTGACACGCGGTGTTCTACCTATGTATGAAATCCGTCCTGTTACGCTACATACAAGCCCGGTGGCAATTTTCAGACATCGGAGGAAGGAGGAAAGCACGAAAAAAAGGAAGAAATAGAGAAAGAAAAGAAAGAAAGACAGAAAGAAAGAAGGAAATCAGGCTTGCTACGCACAAGTAGTAGGATCGAAACGACCAGGTGTGCATTGATTTCATGGCACCTTTAACCACTGAACTACACACACCCAAAATGCATTACTTTTTTCTAACTGTTATATAAATATTACAAGCTGCCTCATTGAAATGAGCAGCCGTCGGGTTATCCATTCGACAACCGATATATTTGAAAAAAGAACAGAAATAGAAATTCAAGCTGAAGTCATAGAGACAGCAGTATTCCTTATCGTAGTGGCAACAGTGGCGGTAATGGTAAGAAAACAAAAGTTTATTTGATTAGAAGACTTGCTGAGAGAGATAGAAAAGCAGAAAGAGAAAGAAAGGCAAATAGAAAAGGAACAGAGAGAGCGATTCCTGCAGATGAACTATCATTTTGTGAGACGAATACTCTTTCAGAAACACTACTCACTTCAAGCAAAAGAGATACGGTAGTGGTGGTATTGATGAATAGAACAGGTTTCAGAATGCAGTCACTGAATCTGAGTGTGAAATTTCATCACATTCATTGGAAACGATGACACTACACTAAACCAGATCCAGATCCCATTAATGAAGTGTACACAAACATGATAGTACATCCTAAATGCTCAAAGGTAATGTTATGTCGTTAAAAAAAACTAGTTCATGACTTCTTTTATGAGTTGCTATGAGAGTTAAGAGGAATTCTGACAATTTCACAATTTGGGTCATACCCGCATTTACACAGGGGGATGAACTAACTAACAGAAGAATAAAATAGGAAATGAATTTCATATCCGTTTATGTGATAAAGGTAGCGTAGTGGTTAATGATGGAGCACACTAGACAAAGAGCTGATGCTCAAACCGCCCTCTTAAACGTTCTCCTTCAATCCGTTAGCGAACGCCTTTCCTCTGCTATCCTTGGATTCCAAGGAGACCAGCATTAAACGACATTCGAGATGAAGGTGTAGAAAACCTCAAGAAGGAGCCGAAGCCAGAAGCATGCAGAGTGTTCGAAGGACTTCGTGATGGTTGGTGCGAGGAGACAAACTCATTGTGAGAAGTGATGGGACCTGCACACGATGAGATAAAAGCGATGTTGGATCATGTAATAAGTAATAACAATGCACCTAAAGATTCTAATTTGTCTTAAAGATATGGAGAAATGAGTTTGTGAAGAACTGTAGAAATAATTGAAGCCATCAAGAAATGAAAAAAAAATCTCTCTGATGTCAGATGTTCTGTTCCACACCGGCTCCTCCCAGTAGCAAAGAAGTAGAGAAGGAGAGGTTAGAAGAGAATCAACTCGACCAGCAACTCAAAGACGTTCATGAAGAGGATAAAGTCTTTAAATAGAAGTCGACCCAGTAAGCAGATCTGAACATACCATGGATGATGGATATAGGAGAACGAACAGAATGAGGAAACGGCTAGGTTCTGCACAGCTATATTGGGATCTGCACAATATATATGGAGAAGGAGGTAATGATAAGTAAAGTAAAATAACTAGCAATTCCTCGCAATCGTCAAAAACCTGTGTCATATCGTAGAGCTTTGTTACTCACCCATGGTTATGTTCTCCCATCCCTAAAACGCCATATAAATGGCAGCATGCACAATGCGCGATGTCTTTCGTGCTTTTCGTCTTGCTTGATTGAGCCTTCACAGCTCACTGGAAGAACTCCGTCACGCAGAAGAAAACGAACGAAATGTACTGAATTCGGTTCGAGTTGCTCGATAACTAACACTACTACTGGTGATAGAGGCGATCGAGAAATTGGAAAACTTTGCTGTACAGCGACGCGTAGGTGAAAAAATGAGCAAATATGAAAAGTTCTTTGATATATGCGATTGATGGCGACAGACTAATAATCTTGTTGAGGTGTTCGCAATGTTTAAAGAAGAAAAAACTAGTCGGATGATTTTTCTGCAAGACGCTCACAACAGGCGGTTACCATCTTAATAAACGTGCTTGAGAAACCAATCGACCGACCGACCGACCGACTGAACATAAAGACACCGCTGTCAGTGCAAAATGATGAAACGATCGGGAACATGGAGGAGGAAAGGGTGGAAGTGAGCACTAGCCAAAAACGCCGGCCAAGTGAGCATGAACTCGAGAACAAGTCCCACAGTAATTCCGAAGATCGCCTTCCTGTTAAGCTCGGCACTGGTTAATAAATCGTTGTTTTTCTTGTTGAGCACACATGATATTATCATTTTGCTATTTATTTATACTAACTGACGTTTCAGCCGATTTCACCTTTTTCGGATAGGATACAGCAACATGACGGAGATTTTGAAGGAGATGTTACTATCCTCGCATAGAAGTCGAAAACTTAAGAGCGTAAAACCCTCAAGATATTTTCGATAAACCCCAAGAATCTAGAAATGGACTGTAAGGAGGAATGCTATTCACTATGAAGCGTGACCTCACACATATCTCGAAATGATATTTTAACTTAGAAGAGACACACCTCCCATCCATAAGAACAACATGGAAGACTCAGTGATAGGCTCATAGAAAATGTTGAGTGTTTGAAGAAGCTTTTTAGTCTTCAGAGCTATCGAAATTTGCCTTTCGCGGTTTTTTTTTGTTCCGCTCATGGAGGTATTTAGCTGACTGGAATTTAGTCAACTTGAACTTTCTCGACCTTGATGAACCCGAAATCTACCGAAACGTCAGCTTCTACGAATAATTACTAGAACAACAACTTCGCATATACTCACTAAGAGAACAGCAAGTGAAGTCTAGTATTTCATACCAAATGTCTTGTACTTAACTTGCGCACTTTCTTTGTTTAGACTTCAATCTATCTTTCAGTCGTCAAAAGCTAAATCAGTTCTGTCAGAGCAAAAATAGCGGCTCCTAGCAGAAGAGCAGAAGTTATGGATATATCTGGAAAAAAACGCAAACACTACGTCAGCTGCTCTAAAATGGGTCGCGGGTAAGCCTAATTTTTCGCCACGGGCTGTATGCATTCAAAAATCCATCCAAAAAGGTGTGTTCTTTAAACCTAGAGAATAATTTTCCATGGACCATACAGTAAAAGGATAAAAGGACAAAGCTCTCGGCGTTGATTAATCCCTAAGGGATGTGCCACGCATTTGACTGCATTAAGCATCGTTTGGAGGTGATTGAATGCATATCTGAGTTTTAAAATGACTCGCGATGGCCAACCGATGTATCGAGTCAGTGCTGCTATCCTCCCATATAGGGCTGGTATCAATCTGCAGACCTCGGAGTGATGGAGGGCCTTGGTGAGCCATGGGCCAGGGGATTCCACGTGTGTGTGGTAGGGCGCCACTGACCACTGTGCCACACGCGGACCACCCAGTACAGCAACTATGTCGTGCAACATATCCAGCAAATAGGACAAATTTAATTTAAAAAACTCTTGGTAGCAGAATACACTTCTAAAAAGTATACGCATTGAAATAAATGCATACTGTTCAGTCATGAACTCTTTCGCTTAAAGGTTTCTATCTCACAGCTGTGGTTATTGACTTGTCTTCACATATAGCACTAGTAAAAGTGTAGAGCAATTTGTACAAAACTGCATAGAATTAGAAAGAATGAATGATATAATGATTGGAATGCTAACACTGTACAATGAAGCAATGCCTTTTCTTCTTATCACAATGGATGGCATCAAGAGCAGTCCTGTCAATAACTGCCGTATACCATTTCGAAAACTAGAGCTCTTGAAAACTTGGAAACTTGGTAGACAAATACTAGGACTGACTTTCTATTAACTACGGCATCGACCAATCATTCAATATTTCTTCACAAGCTTCACCTTCGGAGGTTGGAAAGGTCGAATTTGACACCCAACCTGCTCACTCATTTACACCCGACCTCATACACTTTCATAAACTCAGCTGAATAAGGTTAATACCTAAATTTCAATCACGTGGTGACAAGATTTTTTAAAACAGTCACCGCTTTGTTCTTTCAAAGACTTCCAGTTATTTGGTGGAGACCAGCCGTACAGAGTCATATATACGAGCTGGGAATGTGCATGGCTCTGGTCAAAGGATCAGCCTGGGGTATGACGCGAGGTCACATGTGATCACGAGACACTCCTCTTTGCGGTGCATTTTTTGGATTTTTGAAGTTTATCCAAAATCTTCCAATAGTTTCACTTCCACGCATTTTTCGGTAATGTCTGTTATGTGTTAATGTTATGTGCGGCAAGTGGAGTGCTCTCTTTAACTTTACGCTTACCGTCTAAGCGTTCTTTTAAACGGACGCAGAGTGGTTTGTGAGCCTGATGAGCCGGAATGAACCAAAGGCCATGTGTGTTGCACAGCATCTCTGACCATTGCGCAACACGCGCCCATCGAGTGTAGGTCAAGTGGAAATGGCAGACATCGATATCTCAGAGATGAACTGGGGTTGTAGTCATATTTAGAAAAACTGTTGTGGAATTTCAAATAATCGTAAGTGCTAATAAAATTATTGAAACGAGAATGGCTTCTATACAAGATTACCTTTCTAAAGGATTAAAACCATGAAACGTCTCATCATCTCAAAAGCATCGGGAGCTCAAATTTGTCATAAAAGGATGAAAGGATTAAGTATAAAGCTCTCGGCGTTGATCAATCCATGAGGGATGCGCCATGCATTCGACTTCATTAAGTATCGTTAGAGGTTATTGAATGCACATCTGGCCTTTACAATGACTCGCGGTGGCCTACCGATGTATCGCGCCAGTGCTGCTATCGTCCCAGACAAGTCTGGTACCAATTTGCCCACCCCGGAGGGATGGAAGACTTGGTGGGCCATGGGCGCAGGAATCAATTCCACGTGCGTGTCGCAGTGGCGCCTCCAACCACTGCGCCACACGCGCCCCATATTTATCATAAATACTATTAAATGGGAAATGGTGTTCGCCTTCCAGTGATACAGAAATGTTCGTCGATATCGCATTATGAAGCAAAATAAGAAAGTTCAACTTCCTACTTGACCAGAATATTTGTACCTAGAGAACGACCTCGTCACTGAAACGAAACATTCGGCCGAACGAATGAATCACACTGTCCAATTTTTTTAATGGCAGGAACATTCAGCATTCACAAGATTTTGTTGCGGGCATTTTCTTTCCGATATCTAACAGAATTCCTCAGCAGAATTGGTAACTAAACAACTAAATCGGTAATGAGACCCCACATTAAATAGTGCAGTTCCTAGGTCTTGCATTCGATTCGATTCTATTCGTTTTATCACATCCACTATCCTCGGAAGCCTTTGGATTTTCATGTGCATTCATCTAAGGACCTTTGGTCTTCATAATGCCATTAAGTGCTGGTCCAGTCGATTACCCCTGGAACTTAGTATAACCATGTGAGGAGCTCATAGATCTACTTTTCGTGGACTGCATGAAGTGAGCTGATCCTAGATAATAAAGGATAAAGGATAAAGCTCTCGGCATTGATCAATCCCTGAGAGATGCGCCATGCATTCGACTTCATTAAGTATAGTTAGAGGTGGTTGAATGCATATGTGGCCGTTACAGTGACTCGCGGTGGCCTGCCGATGTATCGAGCCAGTGCTGCTATCCTCCCAGACAAATCTGGTACCAATTTGCCGACCCTGGAGGGATGGAAGGCTTGGTGGGCCGTGGGCGCAGGAATCGATTCCACGGGCGTGTCGCAGTGGCGTCTCCAACCACTGCGCCACACGCGCCCCTGGATAAACGTATTATTTCTCAATCCCGGAGGAATAGGGATCTTAGTCCGCGCAGGAATCACACGCGTCTCTATTACATGTGAAGAAGAACCACTCTATCACAGACCTTATTCTTGACGATGTATGCTCTTCCTGAAACATCATCCTGAAAACCCGATCATACAGTATGCGTTAAAATCGAGTATATCCGGAAAAACAAAATTTAATAAAAATAGAAATTCTTCCTGGCCGTACACAAAGAATGGAACTCGTCCATAACTATGGCACAACTTTCTAACAAAGAATTACAAAAAACGGGTCAAATTTTTCCTGGAGAGAACACAAGGACGAAAGATTTGCTCTCATTTTGCGAGAAGGAAATGGATTTGAAGCCCAACTGGAGTTCCGAATTTCGCTCATATCTCAGCATCCTTGTGGTTGGTAATCAGTTATTTTCTCAACAAATCTGTTTCTAAGTTGTTTAAAATTCATTGATGGGAAAACCTTAAGCTATTCGACAAAAGTCAGGAATTATTATAAATTTGATCTACTCCGATTAATTCAAAGGCATTATTGTAAAAATACGCTCGTTGGTACAAAAATTACTTGAACAGTTGGTAGAAAATTATTAGAATGGTAGGGATATCACGAAAAGAAAACACTTTTTAGGAAGAAAGTGAGGAACAGTAATGGAGGCGTGTGAACTTGCTGAATTGAAAAGAAGTGTATATTCTTAAAATGAGAGGAATCGCATGAAACCAGAATATCGCTGGTAAACAACCTAACTTGAAACTACTGTAAGGAATAATCGATAAAACACAAAGAGGAAGAAAATAGTAGAACTCTATAGAACTTGTTCATCATCATCTCTGCTATTTTGTGGTGATTGCCACAAAATAGCAGAGATGATGATGAACAAGTACAATTGCTGGCTTCTCTAATAATAATACAGACATCCAATAAAAGAAAGAAAAAAAAGACAGAAAGTAGATAATGAAGTTCTAAAAAGTATTAACGTCATGGTAGGTTAGCACAGACCAGCCATCATATGCAGCAATCATCTTGTCAAGAACATTGTCAACAGCAACTCCTCAGTAAACGAATACGGTATTGGACTGCATTGGAAACGCATGAAGAATGTCCAAGGATAAGGAGAAGGGCTTTATGAACCCCGAAAAATGGGTTACCTAACCTCAACAATGAAATCACCTTGAAAAGAATGCACAATTGAGTTGAAAAAAGGCAAACATAACACGGAAATGCACAGATTGATAAAGAACTGACGTCTCGTAAAAATTAATAGTACGACAACTTCTGAAAAAACAGAGAAGAAAGGGAGAAAAGGAGTGAGATGGAGTTTAGAAGAAGATAGAGAAAGCAAGGCAGTCAGCGAGAGGGAAAACTCGAAGAGGAGTTAAATAATAGTTTAGAAAGTAAAATAATCAACACCTAATAATTTCAGCCTTAAACACTACTCAAAAACAGAATATAAAGACAGAAAGTGGAGAAAATATTCCGCAAAGGCTTTATGCACGACAGACTCGCCCTTAAACATGTGCTAAGCCAAAACAGACCAGATCACTACAGAATAAGTGCGAAACAAAATAAACGGGTTACCAAGGAGCTAAGTAGGAATACATATGATTTCTAGAACAGGTCGAAAAAAAGACGAAATCACTCTCTGGTATCCCAAAAATGTGTAGAAAAGGACAGAGCTCTCGGCATTGATCAATCCCTGAGGGATGCGCCATGCATTCGACTTCATTAAGTAACGTTGGATGTGATTGAATGCATATCTGTCCTTCACAATGACAAGCGCCGTCCTTACGATGCACCAAGCCAGTGCTGTTATTCCCCCAGAGAAGTCTGGCATCAATTTGCCAACCGCAGAGTGATGGAAAGCTTGGTGGGCCGTGGGCTCGGGGGTAGATTCCACGTGTGTGTTGCAGTGGCACCTCGAACCATATATATATATATATATAAACTAGTGTAACATCACTCAGATGGGGGACATTATAGGCCTGGAGAAATGGAATGTGTGCAATTTCAAACGATATGAAGGGATAAATTT
>MQTX01000253.1:339718-371054 GCA_009735665.1 Angiostrongylus cantonensis | reverse complement strand
ATGGCGGGAACGACTTGGCATTTGGAAACGCGGAAAAGTGGCGCAGGGCAACACATATTGCCCCGCTATGTGATTTGGTGAGATCAGCAGTGATCAAAGTGGTACAGACAGCACACAGAGGGCTTCACTGGAAAACAGAAGAACATCTCCACAGATTTATGGTTCTATGATGAAATGCTGTAGTAAATGAAGAGTTCCCATGTGTAATCATCGCTTCCGTAAGGCTGCTAATTGAAAACGTTTTAACGATTCATTCCTTGATGACGAGCGTGCTATGATCAACACCAGAAGAAAGACGAAAAGCTCATCCGATATGGAAATGAGGGCCAAATCAGTTGTGATATACGCATTATCATGGACATGATCCTTTCAGTATCATTAGAAAAAAACAGTATTGAGGGAAAGTGAAAGTGTATCTGAATTTCATATTCGTATTAAAATCACCTGGAAATAACTAAAGCATTTTGCCACATTTCTGTCCGACTTTTGCACTTTGTGAAGAGGAACAAGAAAAGCAGAAATGGTAAAAAAAAAAAAGGGAAGAGTTGTCTAAGTGCGAAGTATAGCAGTGGAGATGAAAAAGGAATTATAACAACAGGAGAAAAGAAAGTAAAGATGCATAACTCTCGAACCACAAGAAGAAGTCGTGGACCAACAAACAGATCCACAGATATCCACGTTCACCTCGTATATTCAACAATTCCCCCTAATCACTCTGCTGTGTTGCCGACAACAGCTGCGCACTCTCGGTCAATCTAGCCAGGTGCACAATTTTTCGCGCCTAACAACGGGGTGTTTAAATAACGTCTTCCGAAGACGGTGCAAACGATACAAATCGTTGACTCAGGATCTAGTCGAACTAAACATCTCGGAACCTTGAGAAGCATGTTGAATCACGAATCTGGAGAATGAGTGAACGTCGAAAACAAAACATTCCGGAGTAAGTGATGACCATTCAAGAGTAAGCCATTGATGAAAAGAATCGAAAACGGATAAACGGAACAAATAGAGCGAATTTTCACGAAACACAAAAGCTCTCTAAAGAGGCCATCATCTATCTACGTGACAGGCGGAAATGGGTGTGTATATTTAGCTAGAGTCAAACAGCTACAATGACAGATGGAAGCGATTTGTGGATTATGGAAAGATACTCACGGATGTCAACCAATATCCACAAAAAAGATCTCCATCTCAATGGCTGCTGAGCAGGAAGGAAAAAGAAAAAAGAGTAAAAAAGAAAGGAGTAAAGACAATATCATGATGGAATAAAACATTCAAAAAATGTATCTGTAATCTAACAAGATATAAACAGATAAGATAAAGTACAAACGTATAAAATATCACAAAACAATCCAAAATTTTTTAGCTATAGATTACAAAGGGGCGCATGTGGCACAGTGATCGGAGCCCTGAGACACACATGTGGCAGCCATCCCGCGCCCGTGGTTCACCAAACCTTCCATCCCTTCGGGTCGGCAAATCGGTACCAGACTTGTCTAGGAGGATAGTAGCACTGGCTCGATACATCGTTAGGCCACCGCGAATCATTGTAAAGGCCAGATATGCATGCAATCACCTCCAACAATACTTAATGAGGTCGAATGCATGGCACATTCCTCAGGAATTGATCAACGCCGAGAGCTTTATCCTTTTTTATGTTACAATAGGAATAGATGGAGCCAGTTTGACGACAGAAACTAAAAAGAAGATAGAACGAGATACAGCTTAGTAACAGCACCTCAGCAAAAAAGAATTAAAAGCTCTAGCTGAATAAACTTCGACCACTTCAGCAATTTGCTCAGTGAACCTGCAATAATATATAAAACGATGAATATCCATCAATCATTCTGCTCTTTCCTTGGGAAGAATTTCCAGTCACATCTGTAGGCGAGCGTTACGGCGATTCTCAGTAGATGATGGAATGCTCGTGGCATAGACCTGGGAACGCCCGACTGCACAGATTCCAAGGATTCCAAGGATTCCAAGGATTCCAGGAAAAACCATCTTTGAAAAACGTTCAGCAAGTTGGCAGGGAAAAAAGACACGGTTCGTCAAGCCGCAGCCAAACCGAACCCGTCACGGATCTAGCTATCTCTGTTGATGACAAGTGAAAGACAACGATATGAGTGGAGGACATGTCAAGACTCATATGACATCTTAGACAATCTAAGCATCAAAAACAATCGGACATGTTAGAGCGCGATCACGAACTATCAACTATCAACATTTATATCGATTGCATTAACATTTTCAATGCATATGATAACTTCACTTTATGTTCTTCGACTGGGTATGCAGAACGCCTCTCGACTGTTTAGGCACGTTCACGCGGTTACAAGACTACAAGTTTAAAATTCTCGTAAAATATACGGTAATAACAAACAGCTACGACCAATTGCGCGATCGATCATAAACGAAAGATTCATAAATTGAAGCAGATTTGTAGGCGTAGAAGATGTACACGAACCTCATGTCAACGTTAACACGACGTCACGTGATTTAACGTTTATTGTATTTTGTCATTTGATGTTTTTACTTAGCAACATAAGCTTTAATGATGGTGAGATATTTGCAAAACTCCGGATCGCAGGTGTTTGCGGTATGGAACGAACGCGCTATTGTCCTTTCCGGGGACTAACGCATTCACCACCACACCATGCGGATCCCATTGATGGGTGATTGCTGATGGCAAAAGATCGATAGAACTAGCTGAGAGACAGGCGAAACAAAGGACCCGCATGGTGTGGTGGGGAAGGCGTTACTCCCCGGAAAGGACAATAGCGCGTTCGTTCCCCACCGCAAACACCTACGGTCCGGAGTTTTGCAAAAAGCATCATTAAAGTTATATTTCGTAATATATAACCTGCCATTAAAAAGACTAGGCAGTAAATAATAAGTTGAAACCTAAGCTTATTTAAGTGAATTTTTGGTACCTAAGCAAAGGACAAATACAGTAATAAATCACTGAATGAATAAAGTTCATCAGGTAGTTAAAAATCAAAGCAATCAGTGAAAATCGGTTATGGTTCTTGTGAAATTCCTTTATTTTTTCTCTTATTTATTTCATATCTCGAAACCACATATTACAATGGGCGGATCCTAACAGTACTCGCATTCGATCTTCCCTCGTATCCAGCGCCCAGTAAGATCTTCGAACTTTTTTTGCGTAGTGTTCACTTTCTGTTTAAAGATTTCTTCATCTTCGTTGCGAATGTAGTTGAATGTCGGTCGAGCCGATTCGCTTTTTAATCCTGGGATAGCCGTGTTCGTACGTTCCCATGTTGATTGGACAGAGTGAGCATGTTCGAGACAATTGTTGTCAAACTCCAGATGGATGAGAGGCTTGGTGTACACGGTAATGAGTCAAATCATCACATGAGTAAGTTGGCCCGTTAACTTAATGAACGGGATCACTACCACTGCGATGCGATATGTAAGCAATCGATCAGTGTGAAACTTGTCCACACCTCACAACGATAAACTGTTTTTACTGAAATCTGGTAAAATGACCATAAAATACCTTCATACGTTGAAATTTTACAGAACGTAATACTTTACGCAGAGCGAGAGGTCCACGTGACTGTGGTACTACCAAATTATGGAAAAAGAGAAGAAGAAGGCGAGCCGTATAACCAATCGGCATCCGCAACATTACCGGTGTCTGACACCATAATAAGCCAGAGTGGAAAATATCCTGTCCGGTTCACCACCTCCTTACGGGGTTGTCAGCAACGAGTCTTTCCTCCTCACAACGAGCTCAGAGAAAACAAAAATGATGAAAAACATAAACAGACGTTAAGCAGAGTAGGAAAAATGACACTGCTATTCAAATTATTCATTTACAAAAGCGATAATTATTAATGAATTTACGAATGCTGAGAGAGAGAGAGATCACGACAGATCGTCGTTGAGAAAAAATTATTCACTAAACGCATTAAAGGCCGAAACGGAAAAATCTGTCAAAAAAACTTCTGATGAATACACTTCGACAGAGAGTCAGACCTTTTGAAAATATTTGGAAAAGTGAGAGCACGAGAAGAAAAACAAGAAATTCGTTTACAACGACAAAGGAAGGAGGGCGAATTCAGTGGAAAATAAAAGTCTTCAGCTAAATAAGAAAATAAAAGTTTTCAGATAAAAGGAGAAAGAGAAAAGACACCGTTCAAATAGTGCTAGATAGGAGAGGGGGTGGTAGCGGCAGTCGTCGACGAAAGCTGATAATGTCTGGAATAGGCAGCCAGCCATACAAATCATTGGGAGTAACGATGAACCTCACTCAAAATCGATATCTATGTTTTGCATGCGCACACGTAAGCGCTTAATGTTTTCGAGCAAAACATCACGCCAAATTAACGGATCATCACCACATCGCCTATAACTAACGTGCGATAGAATATTTTTTATAGGTTCGTAAAAATTATATCGCTTGCATTTCTGTGTGCTATTATTAGAAATTGCCACAAAACCATTAACATAAGCATGAAATTTGGTTTCGGAAGCAAAAATCAGTATTTATTCCTAGCCGGTTCGGAATTAAAGAAGTATTCTGATGATATGCTCACACCCCATCGTACCACAAACAGAGCAGCCATTTATTTCACTCTGTCTATTTAGAAGAAAGTTTTAGAAGGAAAAGGGCGCGTGTGGCGCAGTGGTTGGAGGCCACTGCGGTGCGCACGTGAAATGCGCCCATGGCCCACCAAGCCTCCCATCCATCCGGGGTCGGCAAATTAGTACTAGACTTGTCTGGGAGGATAGCAGCACTGGCTCGATACATCGGCTGGTCACCGCGAGTCATTGTAAAGGCCAGATATGCATTCAATCACCTCCAACGATACTTAATGAAGTCGGATGCATGGCGCATCCCTCAGGGATTGATCAACGCCGACAGCTTTATCCTTTATCCAGCTTTAGTTTTAGAAGGACAAGAGGTTGCAGGAGGACATTTTCGTTCGCGAGTTCAAAGCGTAGTTGTTCGAGCCTAGTTGAAAATGTTGTTGTTGACAAGGTCAGCTATCAAAATCAAGAACCGCTACAGTAATCATTTTTAGTAAAAGTATCTCGACAGTTGATTATTTTTCGATGGATCGACATCGAACTTCCAACAAACCAACTTCATCAGACGTCGTTGTAAGGTCGGTAATCATTGTTATGTCATCTGATTCTTATTAGAGGGAATTCTTCAATTGAAACTCAACCATAGCTGCTTTACAGACTACTCTATGCCTTCTCTCTAATCTATTACTGTAATAACCCTCCAACTAACAAGTCATCAAAAATTTCTGTTTACATAGATTTTTCTCCATGACGTGGTCAACCAATAATCTTTTTCATCGCGACGTATTTGTAAACCAAGCGCTTAGCGGAAAGAATAACAGCCCCTTAAGAAAAAAGCTACATCGATCAAAAGATAGAAAGTAATTGGGACACAATCGTTCACTTGGAGAGCAGAACACTAGAATGAGAGTAAATATGGTATTCTGTGAGTTTCTACTTAATCTCGACAAACACCGACGAAGTACGTTGATGGCTAAGCGTACCGCTGTAGAACCTGGAGCTTACAACATCTTATTGGACTCAGTTAGTCTACTACTACGGGTAATTTAAACATTTATAATTAGACTTGTTAAATGGGTTACCTAAAAGAGGAAGAAAACCAAAGATGAGGAATAGAAATCCTTGGACACCATAATTAAGTCAGTACAACACACACTGAAAGGCATAAATAAGTTTGAGAATGTCCTAGACAAAGCTACGTTAAAACCGATTATTTTCTGGAATAGTGTGCTTCTAGAAACAGAAAAGATCTTGGAAATGCGTTCAAATGAAACAAGTGACCACAAGGAAGCTGAAACACTTGCAAAAGTCAGACTTCGCTTCGAACACTTGATAACAGGTGCTATCAGTCACACCAACCGAGGGAGGCCCTTAGCCTGCACTTCTTTCAGCCACTTCGTTTCCTTTCCAATTCCCTCCCTTTACAAAAACGCCTATATTGTGAATCAGATCAAAAGCATTGTTATTCATAGGCTCATCGACAGTTTTTCTATCTTTTGAGATTGACAAAATCAATTTAAGGGGAATCTTAAGTGATGACAATTGGATGAGAGTAGCAAAAAGGCAAAAAGTATTTTGTTGCCAGCACTTTACGAATACAATCGCAACACTGTGATTTGCCTTGAAACCGGCTTTTCAATGGGAACTCCACGAAGGAACGTAGGAGATTCTGTTTTTCTCCCAAATTGAATTGACATTCCATCAACTGCGTGTCGAATCGATAGCTTTTTTCTATGTACTTCTCCTAATATGCTGTAGAGAGGGCTAGTTATGAACAAGAAAAAGTGGACAAGCTAAGAGAGACGATTTAGAAAAAAACCCTGCAAATTAGAAAACTCGTTTCTTACAAAAGTAGCTCGAATAGAAAATATATGGAATATATATATAGAAAATATATGGAAAATTTGCAGAAGGTCGATGATACAGCAGAACTCGCAGAGTCGAAGAAATTTGAATTAATCAAGTCTCATTAAAATAGAAACTTTTAGCGAAGAAACCAGGCATTCTATACCAACAAGATTTCCTCAAAAGTTCAATAGCAAGTTCAACCTTAAAACTTCTGCTCTAACTTCGCATAATCAGACGATGTGATACCACTCTTTGTGCTTCGTCTCTTTGTTTTCCTCTTTGTGGCTTCTTCAAATCTATTCAACGATCGAAAGAGTAAGTCAATTAGAAATCACTGCTCCACCATTGTGCCTTCTTCTTTGGGTCCCAGTGATTATTGCCTCGGCGTAATTTTAGCCACGGGATTTCACAGGGATATACATTTTTTTTTTTAGTTGAAAGACTTTGTACCAACCTTTTTGGGTTTTAGGTATTGCAATATTAATGTTCTCTACAGGATCCCGTACGAAAAATATCAACACTAAAGACTTGTGCAAAGAAAATGCATCACATATTTCTATGAAATTATTAAAATGGACGGATGTCTTAAAAGAAACATCCTTGAAAACAAACTTTCCTAAGCGGATAAAGCCGAAAGTTTTTATGTATCGTCCATATATTAACGTTTAGCGACTAATGCCCTTTAGATTGTTTATAGTAACTATTGCCAGAATACTTACTATTCTTTCATCATATCGTAAGTATGTGGTAACCACATTCGTGGTCCTTCACGTCGCTTGGCGATCTTGCGGCATGTGAATGTTTTCACTTCATTGAGAGAAACTTTGGTTGTCGTAAACATTCTTTGTTATCCACACTCTTTTTGTACAATCGGAACCATCCCTTTATGTGTTGCATCTGTTCCAAACCATCGCGGGTACGGTAAAGGTTCTGGACCTGTGCCAAAGTACCGCCTCCACCAGAAGACGTTCAAAGAGCCTCGTGAGTTAATATGGTATTCGCCCCTCTGTACATTTTGTGTGAGCCACCATGTAGTTAATCCAAGATGTTAACTCTTATGGTACGTGGTCACTGTTGAATATTAACTTTGCAGTCATGTACCTCTAAACACGCTAACTCTATTGTCCGTTAACATTAACCTCATCGCAATATACTCATACGCTTACATATATTCTCCAATACGTTAACCTAATCGCAATGTTATCACATGCTAACATGTAACCCTTAACGTGTTAACCTCATCACGAGCGGCATCACAAGCCTGTATAGTCTGGAACCCTACCGTATTGTTGTGTGAGGGTCAGGTATTACGGTCTTACATAAATCTCTTAATGTGCCTAAATCTTGAGACACTCTTAACGTATTCTAAATGCACAAGACACTGGTTTACTGACCTATAGCAAAGATACTAACCCGCCTTACCCTCACTTATTGATCATGATACAATATTGCAGTCTGTGCTGTGCCGATGTTCGTATTTCGTTATTATTGAATTATTATAGTTATAAACGGTTTAATTACCCAAGTCTGAGATATTTCTCTGCGACAATCACGAAAAAGTCCCGCGTGGCAACTTCTACGAAGTCGAGCATCCAACTCAGAGTTAGCGATAATGAGGTGCCGAGAACTGACTCGAAGACCTAACTTCCGCTAGTAACTGCTATATTGTTCACGATAACTCAATCAGCTATTAACAGAAATCGCTAGCGGAGCAGATGATGTGATGAAAAGGATGCCATGTTCCATTCGTTTGACTGATAAGTGCCGTCGGTTGCAAGTGATGCAAATGACCAAAAGCGGACTAACACAACTATCTCGACATCTCCTAAGGAAGTCGTTCCTCTGGCCAGCAATTAACCAGCAAATGATATTGCTACAAGATCAATACAGCCCATCTATTACGCATTATGGAGATTATTTCCTGTCTTTAACCCTCTAGATGCACTTCAGCCTTCACTTTGATGAAGAATCCTCGTGGAGCTCGCAAAGCATATAAAGGTTTGAGTAATGACTGTATAGCAAACTTAGAACAACCCGATCGAAACAAACCATTTAGATGACATGACTGTGTTAACTATCCACAAAGAAAGAGACGCCGTCACGAAGACTTTGCTGCACATCAGCCGATATTCATCACGTCGAGACCCGTATGAGAACATATCAGCTTGTTACAGTATTCCTTTTCTTCAATTCTCAGAGCCAAAACAAAAATATCAACCCCGATTGTTGCTCACAAAGTTGTGCAGCCAATGTGAGATAAAGCAAGATCCGTATGAGTAGTTGCTCTATGGATTCTTTGTTGGAAAGTTCAATAATTGAACAAGAAAGGGCCAAAAAAGGTGAACAGAGAGACGAAAAAATTTCGAATGCGAGACTAGGACCAAGGTAAGATAGCCTTGTGGAGTTTTTTGTCGACCGAATGCCTCTTGTATGGAAATTCACTTTTGGAAACGGGAAAAATCGCCGCTGCGTATGCGAAATCGCTCGCCTAACGCTGTGACTAACATGGTGGTCGATACTTTCCCTCACAAATAGAAAGTGATGCCTCTTCAATACCGTCGCAGTAACCTTTAAAAAACCTAAATAGGAGAAAACATTGCTTGCATGTGTGTGTGTGTGTATGTATGTATGTATGTATATATGTATGTATGTATGTATGTATATATGTATGTATGTATGTATGTCTGGATGTATGTATGTATGTATGTATATATGTATGTATGTATGTATGTCTGGATGTATGTATGTATGTATGTATATATGTATGTATGTATGTATGTCTGGATGTATGTATGTATGTATGTATATATGTATGTATGTATGTATGTCTGGATGTATGTATGTATGTATGTATATATGTATGTATGTATGTATGTCTGGATGTATGTATGTATGTATGTATATATGTATGTATGTATGTATGTCTGGATGTATGTATGTATGTATGTATATATGTATGTATGTATGTATGTCTGGATGTATGTATGTATGTATGTATATATGTATGTATGTATGTATGTCTGGATGTATGTATGTATGTATGTATATATGTATGTATGTATGTATGTCTGGATGTATGTATGTATGTATGTATATATGTATGTATGTATGTATGTCTGGATGTATGTATGTATGTATGTATATATGTATGTATGTATGTATGTCTGGATGTATGTATGTATGTATGTATATATGTATGTATGTATGTATGTCTGGATGTATGTATGTATGTATGTATATATGTATGTATGTATGTATGTCTGGATGTATGTATGTATGTATGTATATATGTATGTATGTATGTATGTCTGGATGTATGTATGTATGTATGTATGTATGTATGTATGTATGTGTATAATGCGAAATTTTCAAAAGGGACCTTTTCCTTGCATAACTGACAAGTTAGAAAAGAATCGAGCCAACGTGACGATCTTGTCAATAGATAAAACTGAAGCTAAACCTGTACCAGATCAGAGTAACAAGTCCCAGATGCTGATGATTTCACAAGACAAAAAAGTTGTTGAAGACAGCTCAATAAACAAAAGGTCTTGCCATACGATCTCCACGAACGTAAAGTTTTCTTATCAGCCTCGAAATAAAACACAGCGGAGAATTCTATTCCAACGTTTTTTCTTTCAAAACCAAAGACTCGCGGGCCCACTGTGGAAAATTCACTGTGGATACTGCTCTCCGCTGTTGAGTCGCAGTGAACATAAAAATCGCGTACTAGTGGTGGACGTTTCTACCTAAGAAAGGAGAACAGAAAAATCAGCCCAGCTACAGCCCGAGTCTTTTGATGAGCGTAGCCTGTACAAATTTCAAAAGAATTATTATTCCGTGTATATTAAGGATGTCGGATGGACTTCAACTAACCGATAAAGCAAGGGTTTCTCCAAAAGTTATTTTAAATGGGTCATACACAAATAGGAAGTAGAGTTACAGAGATCTGTTGCAAGTAACAGTTAACACTTTGAAGTGCACAGACAACGTGAAGAAGCATCGAGATGATAGGCAGCCATAGCACCTCTTATCAGAGCGTGAGTAAACCAGTGGTAGTTATCCGATCACCATGAATGCGGTGCTGGTCCGACGACGTCCAGGCCCAGCAAGCCTCTAACCCTCCTGGGTGTCTGAGAAAGGTTCACTCTTTGCAATGCAAATGGGAACACCCTAGCCCCTATCTCAGGACTCTCAATGACGAATCGACTCGAATAACATTCAACTTAAATTCGTAAAGAAGACGACAATTCTCAACAGCAGCCGAAACCACAAGCGAAAAGTTCAAATATGTTCGTGGACGGTGAAAGCGCGGAAACGAATGGAAGGCATGAGGAGCTGCATTCCACACAGTAGACGTGAAAATGGGCCATGTAGAACAAAGTAAGTAAAAATTAGCTCTTACAAAACATGATCACGATCATGAGCTCTCCCAAATAAGAGAGCTCTAATTTGTGCAAGACTATTAAGAGACTTGCCAAATAATCATAGTTAGGTGAACAGAATCCGTCAATTCTTTTCGAAGAATGTGGAACTCTTCTATATATGTTTGTTCATAAGTGGTTTTTAAGAAAAACGTTTAAAGAATGACGTTCAATACTTTGCACATATGAAATAACGTCCCATTTGTACGTCCCAGGATTTGTCCAAGTTACGGAAAGTCTAGAAAATAAATAGGATCTACTACAAGTACCATAGGAAAGAATCGGTTATGCTTTCAAAAAAGCTGTGGGTAATAAAAAGAATCCGAGTGCTACAATCCCGATTCACACTGGTAAGAGGCTTTGCTAGGGGCCGAGAAGCTTTGTTTACCATTCTTTGGTATAGAAAGGATATCAAGTGAAAAAGTCACTCAGCGACGTTTAAGGGAATAACTGATGCCGATTTATTTCATTTTTATACAACAAGCTGCAATATGGAATCGTTTATGCGAAAGAAATCTAACCTTTTAGTAGCTCTGGTTTAGCTTGTCACTAGAAAGTTGGTCAAATTTCACAATGAAGTAATTGTGAAATCGATTTCAGTTTTATGCCTAGAAAATCGTGTACGAACTGTTCAGAAAAACCACTGCAAACTCACCCTTATTCCTGAAGTCGTTGCTTCTACGACAAGTCGTCGTTGCTCGTCATCACTTGAAGAGTCGTTCGATGAAGTTCCACCGAAGAACATTCGTCCACGTAGCCAGTCCATTTTGAAATCCAGAAAGCGAAGGAATCTGAAGAACTAGTCGTTGAGATTATCATGGTAGATCTACATCGGAGCTCAAAAAATGCGATAAAAATTGCTGAAGATGTTGGTGAAATTGGAAAAATCCTATTGATAAAGCTGAATAACGGAATGAATATATGAAATGACACGCAAACCAGAGGTGAATATTGGTGCAGTTATTTAGTAAATAGCAAAAAGATAAGGAAAGGAAGGAGAAAAAGTCGATGACGAAGTAGAATGTGAGCTAGGAGCTGGGTTTAAAAAATGGTCGAGAAGGTTTAGAGCCTCACCACCGATTTATGCGAAGTATCTACTTGCGAATAGAAAGAAAGGAGAAGAAATCGCAGTAATTATACGTTAATTTAAGAATTCTAGAATCACTGGTAATACAAAAGGTTCAGAAAAAGACAAAATATCGTTCAGCAAACCGAAAAAAAAACACAACAGACGTAGGAAACCTGTGAAAGTAATGAAAACGGAAAGGTGCAAAACGAAAAAGCTGAATCTCACGTTCGAAAAGAAGATTGTGCTACCCGGATGGGGAACATGGTAATCCGTTCTTGAGAAAATTCTAACCCAGCACAGGTTCATAACAGAGAAAGCCCGTGAGAAATACTAAAGATATTTTGCCAAAAAAAAAACTAATCAGAGAGCATAATCCTTTGGCAAGAGCTCATTTATCTAACGAAAATTAAAAAAACAACCACTGGATTCTAAAGATTAATCCATATGTTTTGACAGAAGTCTTCAACATCTTTATCAATGCTGTATTCATTGATTCAGACTTCAGATATCGTAGTATTCGTTCTATGTTCTTATCAAAACAGTCAACAAGGCATTGAGGCTCTTGTTACAAGTAGCACGAGCCCTCTCGATAACTGAAAAAATACAGTATTCAGAAGGATTAGAATCGAGGAAATATGAGAACAATTTCGTTGGAGTGATAAGATCAGAAACGTGGATAGTGAACTAATTCTGAATCATAGAGATCTCTTGCACTGGGGCTGAAGTTCTTTCTTCAAAATAATTTCCGATTCATGGAAGCACATCTTTTTTGAACATGTCTTCTAAGCAGTTCTTCTTCTTGATTGGTTCCCAGACGGGAATCTGAGAAAATCATGGAGTTCCTGTCAACGTACGAAGTGATTCAGACACAAATCACTATTACAGCCGCATTTCTCGAGACGTATTTCTCACAATTGTTAGCTTCTTCTATGCTTCTAGCGTTAATTCAACATTTTTAGGAACTGAATAACTGCTCAGTTAAGAAGAGCTCATGGCAAAGTGCATATATGAATGGTACTAATGAACAATGTCCTTCCTCAGCAAGTTTGGGATTCTTTTTCCTTTTCTTTTCGACCGCCATGAAAAGTGACCTTTCGTAAGGACTTAGCGGATGAATGCAAGATATGATTTCAATACTATTTGAAAGGACGCCTGTTCTCGGCTTAGTTTTCGGTCAGATGTTGTCAGGTTACTGCGTAACGATCATTACCAGATAGAGAGTTCAGCCGGATACATGACGACATGTTTACTTACAATCCAAGCTTCCATTAATATCGTTGTCTCGATCCGTTGACATCGTTGTCTCAGGGTTTATGGGACCTCGGGAACGCATAGTGATGAATCGCGTGGTGTCCACTGACGGCAACATCAGAAGCCGTGCAGCAGATACAAGAAAAGTAGAGCATTGCAAAAATAATAAATGGCAGGTGGAAAATCTTAACTGAAAAATACAGTAAGTGATGTATTAAATACATAGTTAGCATATCAGCACAAATGAGATGTCAAGGTAAACCTTAGAGAAACTGTGGACAATATATAGTAATTGTGGGGAAAGCGCTGGACTTTAACGCGTAGAAGGCGCTCTATCACTTCGACAACTACGACGCTCGTTACGTCCCATGAGACTAACATGCTATGAGTTGTTAAGCGAATAGCTGAAAATGAGTTCGTAGTATAAAAAACGAATGTGGTGATCGCCGACATCGATGGCAGTCTTTGAATAGCAAAGCCAATTTTCCGTTACCACAAAGACATCATGGGAGGATCCATCGTAAAGCAAACTTAGATTTCCCTGAGATGTAAATCTAGACATATCGATTTCAAATACGAAAAAAAATTACTAAAGCGTCCCAATAGCGCGTTACGTTAAACGCGTTAGCCTACGGGAAGAGTAGAGCGCGTTCGTTCTCCGCCACAGACACCTGTGGTCCGTAGTTTTTCAAATATCTGAGCACCATTGTGGTTGCATCCTAACAGCCTTCACATTAGTTACTATGTAGTCATCATTACACTCCAGTACAACAAAATTACCATCAAACACAACGTCAACAAAGGTAGAACAACAAACAAAACGCTAAAAAGTGCTTAACAACAATGGTTTGTACCAAGATTTCATTTCGTATGAGACGTCAAATTGAGCAAAAGAATAATAACGGCTGGTGAAAACAACGAACACATCAGCAAAGGTCTTCTGACCGTCGTTCAAACGTCTGCTTTAATCAATAACACTAGAATTATTAGCTTAAATCTCAGAAATATCAGAAAAAATGTGATAGACGTTCTAGTCGTTGATACTGAAACGAACACCACTGTTAGAGAAAAAGATTCGTGAATGAACTGAAACGAGTCATAAAAGTACAATACTAAACTTACAAGACAACAAGCTGCTTAAACTAACCTAAAAGTATAATGAATATGAAAACAAGAATTTTCTACGCTTGCCAGCTTCGGTGTGATAGGTGGTGAAAATCAGTGGTGGCAACCAGTAGCACCATCACTACCACCACCAGTAACTTATAGCGTGATAAACCTACGAACAGCTGACAAATTCCAACACGAATCAAGCCGAACTTTTGACGATCACCTGACACTCGCATTGTACAGAGGTGTTCACCTTGTGTACATAGATTCTAGTTAGAGAAGTGTAACGCCATGAACTAGTTTCAGCACCTAACACTGCTGAAATGATTGTCAGAGTTCAGCAAATTCCACGTTAGACTATCTAGATAGAAATAATAGATATTTAAATGCCGTAACTATAAGGTGGAGGTAAAAGACGGCTGACAGAATGGTGAAATGAGGGACTCGCATGGTATGGTGGTGAACGCGTCAGCCTCCGTAAAGGGTAATAGCGTGTTCGATCTCTCACGCAGACACCTGCGGCTCTGAGTTTTGCAAATAACTCAACGTTAGTGTGGTTATAATTCACATCACACCCTGAAATGAAAAAGATCAGACAGTAAATAAAGTGATTACAGTGTGATTTGTAAGGTTACAGTTTTTCTATGACCTGTCCTTAACAAGGTGAGTACCGTTAAGTAAGAGTGTAAAAAAACCCAGCGAGTTTCACCTTCTTCAGAGCCGTTGTAATTTCTGGCACATAGTTTTTAGGAATTCAGAGAAGCTGCATATATTTCATATCGGATGACGAAAATGCTACTGGCAACTTGAAATGCTCTGGTGGCGTACTTACAATATAAAGAAATAATATATTTCACGTCATCTAATGTGGACTTTCTGCAGATGGTCGAGAGAAAAACGGCCTTGAGGAGAGCATAGAGCACGGGCATCGTGGCTATTCTGGAACAAATACTGCATGAGCAACCCTCTTATTAGCATAATAGCCTTAAAGGACACTAACTTACCAATAAATGCCGATGTTGATTAAACACGTAACGTTTGAAGGGAATTTTTTGTTAGCTGACGATTCTCTAACCAACGGTGGAAGAAGTGAAGAGTCGAGAGACTTTAAAAACTTATATAACCTCTATTTCATCGTCTCAATCGGTAATGTAATTTATACGCCGTACTCTTTCGAGTTTAAACGTGTTTAGAACTAGAATTTTCGATAATTGATGGGGAAATTTGAGTACTTAAAATATCCTATGGAATAAGGGCAGCTGCATACATAAAGACGATATATTGAGAAACACAATCGTGTCATCCTGGACAAAACTCCGCTTGTTAAGCTGCTTACATGTACGACCTCTGTGAGCTAAAAATGTGGAGGAAATATGCGTCACGAACTCTAGAAAGTATGAACCTTAAGAGAGAATTTTTGCAGATTCTAGTGGTTCCCATACGAGGAAACGAAGTTTAATACGAGCTGTGATAAAAGGATAAAGGATGAAGCTCCCGACTTTGATCAGCGCCTGAGGGATGCGCCAAGCATTGACTTCATTAAGCATCGCTAATGTGAATGAATGCAGATTTGGCCTATCTACTAAGTCGTAGTGGTGAGGCGATGTGTCGAGTTAGTGCTACCATCCTCCCTGAAAGGTCCTGCTTCTTCTTCGTCGAACCCGGAGGAATGCAAGGCTTGGTGGATCCAGGAAGCTGGAATGAACTAACGAACACGCGTGTATTGCAGAGCACCTCTAAGCACTGCTCTACACGTGCCATGAGTTGACAAAGATTGGTTTAGAGCTGGAAACAACCACTATCTTCGCGCTTAGTGCATTGTAGTCAATGCATGTAAAGTATTATGTGTTAAAAGCGGTGTTCTGGAGTTTTAACTACGATTTTGCTGTGCTTGGGATGCATCAAAACAAGGAAAAAGTGACGTTTAATAGAATGCTCAAAAATTGAAAGGAATGTGGTTAGTAGTAGAAAGTGAGCTATACGCTGAGCCAGTGAAGCGTAAAAAATCTGAGCTCGCCACAAGCCAAATATTGGCACTTTTTTCAGCTCTTCTTTTTCTTCTTCTTTAAGCTGCCTATTTCGTGTATGAGTGATCTCTGAAGAAAAAAACGCTCCTTTTTTCGATAATATCGGTCAACGCAATAGTGCAGAAATTGGTGAAAGAACGCGGGAAACCTAATTTGATCTCGCGACATTTAGAGCTCAAATGGCGTAAAGAGTCAATAGAGCTATAGAATTCTTGAATGTAGCGTAGCAAAGAAGGAGAGTACAGCTTCTTTTCATTAATAAACCATTCACGAATTTAATCAATTAGGTTCCATCAAGCTATGGATTGTTTTCCATTACAAGTATATCTTGTTTATTACATTATTTATTAGAAAAAGAGTCGTAAGAAGCAACAGTTTTTAGAGAAAGACTATCAGATTACCGTTATATTATTATTATTACTATGACTAAGGGGCTCGTGTGGGACAGTGGTCGAAGGCGTCCTGCAACATACATGTGGAATCTATCCCCGCGTCCATGGCCTACTAAGTCTTCCATCCCACCAGGGTCGGCAAATTGGTACCAGAGTTGTCTGGGACGGTGTCGACGTGTAGAGCAGTGGTTGCATGTGCTCTGCCATACACAATGAATTGATCCTGGACCACAGGCTCACCAAGCCTTTCATTTCTTGGGGGTCGGCACATTGCTACCAGACTTTTCTACGAGGATAGCAGCACTGGCTCGATACATCAGCAGGCCACCGCGAGTCATTGTAAAGGCCAGATGTGCATTCAATCACCTCCAACGATACTTAATGAAGTCGAATGCATGGCGCATGCCTCAGGGATTGATCAACGCTGACCAATTCATCCTTTTTCTATGATTACTGTCATTAATATTACTTTGATTGTTATCAGATTGTTCTTTGGAAAATCTTGATAATGTAAGTACCAGTGAATTAAAGCAGATTCCGCGATTGCTGAGAAAGAAAACGACGAATTCATAATTCAATGCCGAGGTTAATCGAAAGTCGATCCTGGATACTATTGAAACAAATTGTCCACGGAGTCTTCGTAAGTCAACGTTTATGGCATCCTTCCTATGGAAACGGCTTTTTGGCGACGTAAAAATCATCAAAAATGAGTTTGAGCACCGGTGATGAAGGGCCTAATGAGTACGACCTTGCTAAAGTATTATCACATGCATATCACAATGAAAGGTTGAAGTGAAAAGCAGGTTTTTGAAGCCTAATGAAATTTTGAGCCACAGATTCAAAATTAAGATTTCCCTCCTAACGGTTTACCGTGTCATCGTAACTGGAAGGCATTCCTGGTTATCGTTTTGCGATGTAGAGAGGGAGGATTCTTCCACCTAGAGCAGGGCCTCCTAGGCTGAGGAGTCCAGCGTTTCCATCAGTGAGCCCAACTAACAGTAAACCAATACCAACATCCACCACTGTCCTGGTATCAAAGTCGCATGGTGGCAAATCTCCTTCTGATCCACAGGGCCTACGACAGCCTGTCGTGGTGACGACCTGGGGCAGACTTTGACCAGGTTAATCTCGGGGATTCCGGGAAACCATAATGGCTTGATTAGCAAAACTTCGAAAAATGCGCATTTTATTGGAGCTCGCATAGCCAGTGAGTACGAGTCTTCCAAATATCGAAATAAGTACTGAAATTTTATCTTAGGATAAACAACCTGGTGAATTTGGTTCAGAACTAAAATGAAATTCCTTACAGTACTTACAAGCCGGAAAAGAGGGCTGCACATTCCAAATATTCAAGGGCACCATCGTAGAATGGAGAAGAAAAACGCCGCACCATTCAAAGAATATTCTCGATACTTTCGAGATTTGTAGGGTAGGAAATCACGTTGGTAGAATGTCACAGCGAAAATGCGAAATCACTAACAAAAGAGTGAAAGCAGTAAATGTAATGCAGATTTGTTTCCTTCATAATTTTGCAGAGACGGAATGTTTCACATATTTTTCTTCGACCTTCCAAAGATGCAGGTTCACACAAAAAACAACTCTATAGACATTAATAATGCTGAGATATTTGCAAAACTCCGGACCGCAGTTGTCTGCGGTGAGGAACGAACGTGCTATTGTCCTTTCCGGAGAGTAACGCGCTCACCACCACACCATGCGGATCCTTCGTTTTGCCTGTCTCTCAGCTAGTTCTATGGATCTTTTGCCGACAGCAATCAGCCGTCAACGGGATTGATCTGAGGAGCCCACATTGGCATTGAACCCAGTTAAGCTGAGGCTGCAGTTATAAGCACAATTTCAACTTATTATTTACTGCCTAATAGGCAGTAAATAAAAAGTTGAAACTCTATAGACAGTTAGTTTTCAACAGTGTTGAGTATTTTAGTAATTTGCTTTTTAGCCAGATTGAATTTCGACATGACGTTCTTCCAGCATTCCATTTCATTTTCGCAAAACATTTCCTTCTTATTAAAAAATCTATAAAGGATAAAGGACAAAGCTCTCGGCGTTGATCAATCCCTGAGGGATGCGCCATGCATTCGACTTCACTAAGTATAGTTGGAGGTGATTGAATGCATATCTGGCCTTTACAATGACCCGCGGTGGCCCGCCGATGTATCGAGCCAGTGCTGCTATCTTCCCAGACAGGTCTGGTACCAATTTGCCGATCCCGGAGCGATGGAAGGCTTGGTGAGCCATGGGCGGATTTGTGGCACCTCCAACCACTACGCCACACGCGCCCCTATTAAAAAATCTATATTTTACAAAATGCTTCGCAAGGGATAGGATTTTACAAATTTCATTAACTTAATGTCTTTTAATGTTTCAACTGTTAACGTAAGAAATGCGAGTTGAAATCGGAATTTCTACGTCATGAGTAGTATGAGCTACAAATCTGAGCTATAAACTTTTTAAGCACGATTCCAAAAAAAACACCGTCATTACCATCTTTGGGATAAGTAGAACGTAGTGGCTAGAGATGTCTTGCTATAAACACATAGTCGTTGGTTCGACACCTTCACCTCAGGCAAACCAAACTTTCCGTGTCCCTGGGCTCAAAAACTCGGTGAGGAATTTGTTCGGGAAAACAAACACGCCATCCATAGACCCAGGGATGACAGTGCGTAGGAAAAATATGCATTCAGCCACCTCGGTGATACTCATCGGAGTCGAATTCTTGGCGAATCTCTAAAAAATTCATAAATGGTGGAAGCTCCATCGTTTTTTCCCTTACATGAACCTTGAATGTTCATTCATTTAATCGTCGAAATTGTCGACTTCCTGTACTGGAAGACTGAACTCGTTGCAATGCACAACCATGCACAAAAGTTCAGGCCACCTCGTAGAAGCTGACGAACGCCCTATCCGAAAACTTGGAATGCCGTAATACGAACGTCTCGGGATTCCGCGACTAAGTTCGTGCAGCATTGAGCACGTGAAATTAGCAAATTAACACCTACAGATAGCAAATATACGCATGAATCTAACCATCTTCCATGTCAGCGATCGAAGAAACGAAGGGTAGAAGAACCGCTTAGACATGCGTGAGATCTCAGTATAGATGATTTAAGGATCGAGGGGTAATTAAGCAAATGTGTAGCAAATCGCACGTTCGACTCCCTCCTAACTCGGTGTCGATCAATATGTTGTCTTGAAAACGTATGCTAAAGCAACAACCATAATAAACATAAACAATATAATAACTACAATGTAATAAAATCTCGTGTTTGCTCATCAGCACAACTTTGAATTATGAAGCAAATATATATATATATTATATACATTTTCCTTGTGAGCTTCCAGAAAGAACTACTAAGCGGGAGATTTAGTACGAATTCTTGATGTCTTCATCAAACTACTATCGCATGAAAATGGCATTAACTGGGTGAACCCAATCAACAGCAAGTACTATGAATAATGTACGACCGCAATCTAGTAGAAGACATCCCATCTAGATCACAAATTCAGAGATGAAAAGCCTGATGGTTTTCGAAGTTGCGCCGATGATTCCATTGTTTTGTTGATTCGGTGATTATCGATAGTCGACAAATATCCAACGTTCACATGACCGTATGTCAATGGAAAAGAGATAGCACTAGCTCGTTGTTACTTTAAAAAAAATGACTCGTATCTAAGTAATTTACCTTCCACAGTATTTCTTACTTCTTCAAACAATAACTATTGCAAATAAGAAAAAAAACGAAAACGTCTCTACGAAAACAAATATAACCATAACAATGCTGAGATATGAGTAAAATTGGGAATCTCAGGTGAGCTTCGAACCCGCGATTAGCCGCCCAGGGGGCTCATGTGTTATCTACTACACTATCTAAGGTTTTGCTGCGCCTTTCTCTCGGTCAGTTTTCTTTTTACTTCATATCAGCATCTATCGGATCTAACAGCAATCATCCGTGAACGAGACTAATCTAAGAATCACAAATTGGCATTGAATGCAGTGTAAGCTGAAGCTACAGTATAAATCACAATATTTAAAATTCTTTTTAATGCCTATTTTTTAATGGCAAGATAGGATGCGAAATATGTGAGTGAAACAGAAAAAAACAAGTAGTTCAGTAGGAAGGGTTCAATATGATGAAAGCAGGCGACATTCCAACAAAGCTGAAGCTTCTCTGCCCGCGCCACACTCGTCCATCGCCTTGCCGCATAAACGCCTCTAACTACCAATGCACTCTCGACGACCGAGTCTTGTTAGCAAATCTTGGTAGACTCGTCAAGAAAAGCCAGGGCAACTCAGCTTGCTATCATTGTAAACAATGCTCACACAGGTCTCTTTAGTCGTGAGAATAAGAAAACTTCTCGATCGATTGCAAACACCAGTGCCTTCCCAGCTTTGATCCAATATTCGGTTGCGATTTTACTATTTTTTAACACTTTTTGACCAGCAAACTTTTTTTTCACCTCACGTAGTTCAGCTTGAGAGAAAGACATAAACAGTGATAAAATTGTACAACTAACGGAAGCAGTTTAGAATGTATGAAGAAAAAACTCGATAATTCTCATGCAGAAACGATTTTAGTTGTGTGGAAAGAGGGATGAAGGGAAGTGGAGAGAAAGAGAACATGCTGGCTAAGCGGAGGAGCAAGACTACGAAAAATAACACTAATGCGTTGTTTTCAGCAATATCCACTGGAAAACCACACATAACTCACTAGTCTCGATTTCCTGGATATTCTAACAGTGTTTATTTGTTTCTATTTATTTCTATTTATTGAGCGCATTCCGAATGAAGAAACTTGAGCAGGAGCGGGCGCGATATATGAATGCTCGGCATTTCATCCGATTAGTAGTGACGAAGTTTCTTTAAAATGTCGGAGAAAGGAAAGAGCTCTGAACGTCAAGTGGTAGTGAAGAACAAGAAAAACTGAAACTTCTGTCAAATCTAATAAACTGAAATCCGGCCATATGGCCGAAGGTTCGGGATCTTACCGCACACACGACGACGTCAACAACAGTGACTTCAGTATGGAGAAATTATGACAGTAGTAAACTTGTTAACTCTACGGTGAGCATAACACTGATGTCAAAAACTAGCCATACACTAGTTGAAGCAGATATGGCGAAAAATCCTTTTAGACTGCGTACTTGTCAAATTGACGAACGAGACGTTATGTACTTCATCAATTCTCTCCCCATCAAAGTTCCTCTCTCTCCCTCTCCCCCCCCCTCCCCTCCTCCCTCCCTCTCTCTCTCTATCTATCCATCCATCCTTGCTGAATTTACTTACTGTGTTCGACATCAGCCAAATCATTTGTGAATGTCTTCTCCATTCGTTCCCACATGGTGAGTTTAAAAATTAGTTATGATCTTTCAAGAGACACGAATAACACCACACTTTTGCTAGGTATGCTTCAGTTTTTTCCTTGTTTTTAGCAAAAGGACAAACATTGTCGTATCGTGGGCGTGTGACGTAAAAGATGCATATACTCACGATTTACTTTCTCGGCCATATCCGGAATAGAGATGGAGTTTGTTTGTTGGCCTATACCTCTACTCGTCTCTCTAATGTTACCCATCAACCTAATATTAGCTTCTGCCCAGGTTGACATGTAACATGCAATCTGCATATGTGTCTCCACACGTGAAAAGGTTAGAATCAAATGGGTGCAAACGGACAGCAAACCACAGCGTGATTTCTCTTGTACCTCATGGGAAGTATGATACATAGGTATAAGTTTAACTCCTTTTGAGCTCCACCTAGAAATGCTGTACAAAGCCTTGCTACTAACCGAACCAAGATCCGTTAAATATGTGAAACTGAGAGATGTATCTTCAAAGGAAAACAGTCTCAATTCTCATAGAATGCGAGATGCATGAGAACAACTGAGTGGATTCGAGAGCATTTGGACTGGGTCATTTATTAAACGGATATTTGTGTTGGTGACTGATATCAACCAGCTGCAAACAATTTATACCGTATGGAATGAAATTTGCAGTCATCACAAAAGTGATAGAACCAGATTGCCATGCAGATAGAGAAAATCACGATAGAGAAAAACGAATGCGCTGAGATCCGTACGACTACTTCAAGCGAACCATCTAAGCATTCAAGTAGCATTTAAGTAACAATGGATACCTTCGTATAGTTTCAATGCAACTTCGTACTACAAAAATACAAATGCAGATGCTTTACGGAAAGAAATGGAAATGATCACACATAGAAGAAAAACTGGTAATGAATCGTACGATATCAGGAACATTAGAAATGCGAAAAAACGGGAAGCATGGAAGATGGATGGATGGGATGAGAAAAGCCTAGTGGCGAACGAGGGGAACAATTTCATGAATAGGGCTTTTCTATTCGAAATCACTAGTTGTTTTTGTCGCATATCGTATCGGAACGATGTATGCGCTTAAGCTTATAACCTTACGGTCAAGTTGGACAAAATTCCTTGAATGAAGTATCGCTTATAGAGAATGCATAGCATTGAAAACTAGTTCAAGATCGCCATTTATTGATCGTGTTAAACAGTAGAAAATAAAAACGAAAATCTGATAAATTTCAAAAATCGAATAATACGACAAATATTTGAAAATAACACTAAATGAGAAGAAAGCCCATCAAGCTTTGAGGTACACAAACTGAAATAACTCACAGGATCCTGTTGCACTTATGCAGACGGTTCATCGATTAATTTTTCTTGATAATTCAATAATGTTATTTTTTTGCCATTTGATTATTTCAGAATTTCATAAAGGACCGTTGGTGTCATTCGGAATACGCTCTTAAACTCGTCCCATTGAACACCGCTCCTCAACAGGATAAAGGTAGCCAGTGCTTTGTAAATCCTACTCCACTTCACCTTTGAATTTTATGCTCCGAAATTCAGCATGTAATAGCAAATCAATACAAGTGAATGCACATTATCGGCAATCCAACAAAGAATACTTACATAAATGAAAATATGCGAGAAGATAAATCTAGATATCACAATGTTTGACTTTTACCTATTGCTTATTCTTAAGTATAAAAACTGGTAGTAAATTGAGAGCAAATATGGTGATTTTGGACTGCAGCTTCAGTATAACTAAGTTCAATGCCGATTTGTGCTACCCAGATCACTCCCGTTAACAGCTGATAGTAACGTTAGAGCTAAAAAATTGCTAGGAGAAAGGCAAAGCAATAGCCTCCGTTGATGTAGTGAATAACACGTGGAACACTAGAAAGGGTAGTCACCTGAGGCAACGAGTTTTATTCGTATCTCAGCGTTCTCGTGGTGGCAAAAAAAGGAAGAAAAAAAGCATAGAGATAGATAGAGATAAAGTTAAATAAATAAACCTCTCCGCGTTGATCAATCCCTGAGGGATGCTCCATGCATTCGACTTATCAATCATCGTTTGAAGGTGATTGAATGCATATCTGGCTTTTACAATGACGCTTCTCTTTTACCAGACAAATCTGGTACCAATTTGCCAACTGGGAAAACGGAAAACTTCGTGGGCCATAGGCGTGGGGATCTGTTCCACGTGAATTTCGCAGGGCGCCTCCGACCACTGCGTCACACGCTCCCTCGTGATTGTATTTCACATAAATCTGGATAATTTCACCCCACAAAAACATCTGCGAAAGATATATACTTCATAAAATTTTCATTTGGTTAAGGATAATCACTGTGGTTTCAATGAAAATGGCCTAGAATCGCAAGCGTGTAAATTTGCATTGCGATTATAAGTGCACAACGAGCGCACTTTGAACGATAATAAAAGCTGAAGTTCAACTGTGTTTATTGGCTGGCTGGTCAAACACGGTCCGCTGCACATCATCAATTCAACGGTGCGCGAAAAATATCAGGAAACCAAATATTGGGACACCCTTCGATGTTTGGGACAAATTGAAATAGGCAAAACTGGTCTATCAATTGCACAACGAAATCGAGATTGGCAAATTGCATTCCTAGCAGAAATTCTCAATATCTTCAATAACTCTAATCTACACACATTTACGCATGTATCATTCGTAAACGCCATCTCATTGTAGAGCCGTTAGTTAGTTCTCCAGGGATTCTAAACTCGCCAACAAAAATGTTCCTAGACCCTCACCAATGGTAGTTTGTGTACACACAGCTCAAAGATGATTTTATCAACCCACAGTAAAAGGATACTTACAACCCATGTATATCACAAGGTAATCGGATAATGTATATGTGTATGTATATGCGTTCGTGCCTGCCAGTCTGTGTATGCGTACATATAAGTGTGTATGCATTCGTAGATATTTTTTAAATACCCAAGTTTGAGATGTCATAGGCTAAATGGCATGTGGCGAAGTGTCGAAATGCGGTCGAAGGGGAGCGTTGTCCACGTTCTTCACTGTCACCTTCGTCGCGTTCACACTTTCGGTCATCGCTCTTATCAGCCCATCATGGGAGTACGTCTACCTGGAAAATGGACGTACCGAACACCATCACAAGCTGTGGCTAGATTGCAAAAGAGACTACTCGTTTGATTATGGTCGTACAAGGGAATACTATGAAACCCTTTACATACGGGACCTACAAGGATCTCCATTTAATATATTTTTTCTGCCACCATTACAGTGTGTGTATAAATTTGACTATTATATTGATCTGGAAGATCTCTACGACCATGACCACGGCGAGAATCGTATACAGAATGACGCCTACCAACATTTATTCTTAGGATGGAAAATAGCTGCAGTATCCGGTTGCGGAGTAGCGGTTGTATCTTCGGCTTCGGCGTTATTGTTAGCTGTTTGTGCCTTCTGTCACCGTACCTTTATATGTGCCTCTACCGTGCTTATTACCATTGCCGCTATACTGTCTACAACTGGAATAGCAGTCTTCTACGCATGGGCAAACTATCAAGATAACAAAATAATCAAAGAGGAGGAAGACACCATTTATGAGCAACTGCTGGAATGGGCTTTCTACTGCCAAGTTGTTGCAACCATAATCCAATGGCTGGCAGCCATGCTCGGATGCTGTGCAACGTCCGTGTCATTCAGTAAAACCAGAGCGATGGGTGGGTGCACATGTGTGTGTATGTGTATGTGTGTATGTGCATGTATGTGTGTATGTGTGTATGTATGTATGTATGTATGTATGTATGAATGTATCTATGTTTATTTGTACCATATATGAGTTTGCATGTGTATGTGCACTTCGTAGCATTGCTAGAAACCTCTAAAGTACATTTCGTGGTCACATCTAGAATCACCTACAATCTTCAAAGTATTTCAATTTTTAATCACGTTTCCATCGAATCCACATCATCTGTTTTTTTTTGTTCCACTTCTTTTCCTGTCTTCTTCATGACGTTATAAACTTCATCATTTCTATATTTTATAAGAAAACCGTGTTGATGGACGTTTAATCTTGAGGGTTTCTTATCAACACTGCAATATAAAATAGTATTAAAAGGAAAATTCTTTTAAAAAAAGCAAGGAATACGAGCTAAGTGAAGAAGTTCCATTTTTCAATATAACCTCCAGAATAAGGAAAAATCGAGAATGGAAGAAAAGAAAGGATAAAAAAACTTTCTTTTCTCGCCTTCAATGCTCAGTAAGAAAGTTAATGAAAGGTTAGAATGGAAAAATCCCCAAAATTTCATTAGTAGTAGTGCAGTCCCTTACAAAAAAAAAGACAAAGAATAAGCTAAGATAAGGCTAGGTAAAACTCATTATTTAAATTATGGCACAAAAAATTCACATATCCAATTCATCCATGTTTCACTCGAAAGTTTGGACGAATTCTTAAAGATAACATCGTTCCGAACAGCATCAACCGATAGAAAATCCGAGTTTCGTGGTTTCCCGGACGAGTTATCGCTAGCCACTGTTGAATATGGGGATCGATACATCATAGTTTTCGTCGTCGGTCTTCTGGCTACAAAACTGAACCCAATTCAAATGATATTAATAAGTTCTCTTCTTCGCGAATTCATTTCATGGTCTAAAAACATCTATAATAAAGATATTATGGGAAGGAATAGTGTTCTATAAAATAGATGAAATAGCATTCGAAATGATTTTGTGAACAGCTCTAGACACTTAGATATTCTAACACGGACCACAACACGTCCTCGATTCTTTTCGTTGTCTTATACCTGCCATCCACAGGGATGGTCAAGTTAATGAATTAATTCGGTTGCCACTTGAGAACCTGCACTCGCCAAAGGCACGTTTATTGCTGGCCGAGTATGATTTTCTCTGGAAAGCCGACTTCTTCATGGAGACGTAGTCGGAGGCCTAAATCACAGACACCGCCTGCCAGTTTGACTCTTTTGGATCTGCAGGACTTCTGCTGCAACTAAGATTTTTTTCGGCGGTGCAGGATTTTTCCTGGTCAGAGCGATTCGGTCGAATCAGCTGATTCAACGTTTGGCACTGTTCGTTTCTAATTCGATCTCAACTTTACGAAATCAAATTTTCGGACTCACATTTGCTTCAGTTTGATGATGAAATCCGGAAAACAAATAAAACACAAAAGAGCGGAGACGAAAGAAGATCATTCCGACGCACACTAACCGTGTAATCGCAAACGATTCCTAATCAGATAGTAGCTAACCAACTAAAATGATTGATTGAATATTAAGAATTGGACCTCAGTGTTTTCAAATTGGTTCGTTTCATGTATGATCCTACTAAATTTCTACTCTTTTGAAGAATTTCTTCAACTTCTCATCTCTTTCATAGGAAAACATTAAGAGAAAGAGTTAACCTATTCGATCGATAATGAGAAGAGATAGTTGAAATTTCGGATATGAATAATGAATGAATGATATGCGGATTCAGCCCGTTACATAATCCTCGGTCGATAAGCAATCGACTAGTCGCAGGAGCTGCTGCCGTTTTGGAAGAACTGTAGTCGCAAGCCAGCACATCCCATTCTGTTCAACATGGGCCGTCTTCTAAGAATTCTGAGAAAGCAGTGCCAAAGCGTTTCAAAGTCATCATCACAACATCTCGACCGTTGTGTATCGTGGAGTTGTTGGCCGAATTATGGTTCAATATCTTATAGGAAAGTAGCGACGAACCCACAACGATCCAGGTCTTGACTGAGTTCCTGAGATGGAAATGGTGAACTTGTTTCGAATTTTGGTGACTTTGTTCCGATATCAGCTCTCTAAGGCATAACAGTTTTATTGTTGAACCATCTTTGCACAATTGGGCAGTTAGTCAATGAGAAGCATGAACGTAAAAGGTTGCCAAGAGCTCCAACTTAGTAGTGAGAACAGATAAACAGAAGCTCAGAGGGCTTAAATGAGCACACGGGATAGAATTTAATTGGCACACTTTATTTTGAAAGCACTTGAATCATTTGTAGATTAACAAACGTTAGCTACAGCTGAACTGAGTAAAGGTGAATGAGACACTAAATGTTTCACACTCTATTAAGAAAAAAACTAATATTGGTCAATCTCACTAAATCCTTGGATAATAGCCTTTCTTATAGTTTTCATAAAGGAACTGCCTGTTGGTGAAAGATGGACTTTAGTCACATATGACATGTTTAGGAAATGAAAATGATGTGACTTCATTAAAAGCACTGCGCTATGGAAGTAAACGTCCATTGAAAATCATTTAAAGTGCAGCTTCAGTAAAAATTGCTCATCAAAACCTGGATAGAAAATCAATAATCCGGATTGTATGCAAGATCATTGGATAACTGTAGACTACTATTATTGATGTAAGGTAATCAATTACACACTAATTATTGTAGGGTTAGAATACGTCGGTTGTTGACATAGAAAAATCTAGAAAAAAGAGAGAAGGTCGATGTAGATCTTAACTGCTTAACTGAACACTTAATTGATTTGCTCTAACGAAACACTTATGCCATCGAGCACTTCCCTTCTTAATGTCGTTCCATAGCGGTGGTCGATTTCATGCATGTTGATGTTTCCGTGGGTATAATTTCGTGGTTTATAAATCGCTTTCAACAACGAGTACAGCTGCCTGCTATGCGTTCATTCCCCAGGGTTTTGAAGATGGGCCGCTATTTTCGCTATTTTCCAATGGTCCGAATTCGGCAGTCCGAGTCGATGTTGCGTGCATCGGTTATACGTTAGAAAACATTCAGACTCACCTTCTTATCTACAAAGACTGCACTCTTCACTCGATACGTATTAACAGGACGGTTTCTGTTTAGCTGCTCTCAAAAGATCTCTTCTTATCGATGAAGATTAGGAAAAGGAAAAAGTAGTACTCCCCAACAGTCTGCACAACTCGTAAACAATTATTTGCTTAATTGCTTGGGTTTTCGTTGAACTCTTGATGTGAGCGATAAGATAGTCTTCGTGAAGGAATTTCGTAGAAAATTCAATTAACAAACAGATTGAGAGACGTTGGGACTAAAGGCCACCTTGAGCAGGATTCCTGGTCAAGAACCTGGTCTGAAATTCTCCGCTGGTCTGGAGTTACATTTTTTGATGGTGTGATTTTACTGTGATTTTGAGGACTGCATTTCGTTCACTGCTTCCAACCTCGTGGATGTCAGCTGCAATGTTGTCTTCCTCTACAGCGAGGTACTTCCACCGGAGCAGATAGTTTCTGTAGTGAAATCATAGAAGCGCTCTACCATTGCTAACACGGCAATGATGGAAAACCATGCTCGCATTCGAAAATCAAAGTATCATTTGGAGAAAAAGACGACAGATCTTCAAGCTCCGACTAAACCCACATGAACATAGACCTCTCCATGGACGACAATTTCAAGACGACGACGCCAAATCAGAGGGCGTAATGTAAGACGAGCGACCCATGAAATTGAGCAAGTGAGTATTTTATCGTAGATTTTTTAAAAAATTTTATTTTATACGACCTATCTTCACGCCTACTGTGCTGATCCCTGCACTTCTCAATTCGATTCGCTTCCTCGCATCTATTGTCCACGAAGATCATCCAACTTTTACATGTGACTTCGGTTGCTACTTGAGGATGAGGATTTCAATTTCATCTCGAATGTCGTAGAATTCTGGTTGAGCAATTCTCTCTGGAGTCCTGAGATAGCTGGACTATAATGCTCCCAAATGTATTGCAGTGCGATTTTCTTATGAACAAGCCCGGTACCACTTTCCGGACCCCAGATTGGTGACAGGCTTGGTGAGCCTGTGGTAAGATCAAACCAGCACCGTGCTCGTGATGAGTGGTATCACACTATTACTGTGCTATCCGTCCCCTATGTCATAGTGTATAGTGGTAGAAATCCCGTGTTTCGTCAGTAAAACTGAAAAAAAAGAACAGAAACTCCGCTGACGTATGTCTGCCTTTCTGCTTTCTTTTGTTTGTAAACGATCACGTGCAATGTAGCCGGGACACTCAAGGGAACGATAGCAGGCTCCTGAAGAGACTGTTCTTCTGTTGGAGATGATACAAAGCAAAAAAAAAATCTTGACGACGATGGTTTTTCTATCCTATTCTAACTAATACCATGACACATGATTAGAGAGCTCTCTCCTCATTGTCAACATCACCAAATGACGTCATAAGAGGAACAGCGACCAGTGTAAAGGATGCTAAGGCATACAGTTTCTACCTCCAAATTCTGTTAAACGACTATGAAACGTCAAATATTTGTGATAGAAAAAAAATTGACGAAGAAATAAGAGAGATGAACATATTTGTGACAGAAAGCATAAATTTAAAAAAACAAAGCCCTCGGCGTTGATCATTCCGCGAGGGATGCGCCATGCATTCGACTTCATTAAGTATAGTTGGAGGTGGTTGAATGCATATATGGCCTTTATAAAGACTCACGGTAGCCTACCGATGAATCGAGTGAGGCCCCCCAGGTAAATTTGGTATCAATTTGCCGACCTAGGAAGGATGAAAGGCATAGTAAGCCACGAGCGCTGGGATCGATCTCATGTGTGTGTTACAGGGCGCCCACGGCCCACGAGCACTACACCACCCGCGTCCTACAGAAAGCATAAAACACTGAACTGATACATTGGTGGGCTCCCGCATGTCATTTCATAGGCCAAACATACATTCGTTCAACTCGACGATGCCTAATGAAGTCGAATTCTTGGCGTATATCTCGCGGATTGATTAACTCCGATCACTTCACCTTTTTATCTACTATGGTTCTTTAAATGGTTATATTATTGTTGTCAAACCACATACTATACGTTATTCTAAATATTGCTATGCTCGATGCCGTCGCAAATTTAGAACAATGTTAAGATGACATACCGACGTCCTCCTCCAACCCTTTTTGGCGTCCCTATAATGAACCGTGTGAGATTGCCATCAATACTGCTTGAAATGCAAAACACGCGTCATGCGACGTCATCAAACATTTATGAACGTTTTTTAGGAAGAAGATGAAACATAGAAAATCGTCCCAAACATTCTGCACCATGGCTGTTTTGACTAATATTTTCCTTTGCTTGCAAGTGTGGTCTACAATTTAGGAAAAGGATCAAGTTAGCCTTATTTTCCATATAACATTACTTATCGTATTCTACTTTGAACTCTTAACTTGTATTTTGCAATTCTAGAAACAATGCATAATCTCGATGTTATTTTACCTGGAAACTCTCAAAGGGTATCACCACTTTTAAAATTTTTCTCTGCCTTTCCTACAAAGCTTGGTGAATGAAGAGTACTAGTAACAGTAG
>MQTX01000253.1:321032-339612 GCA_009735665.1 Angiostrongylus cantonensis | reverse complement strand
TATATATAGGGCGCGTGTGGCGCAGTGGTTGGAGGCGCCACTGCGGCGCGCACGTGAAAATGCGCCCATGGCTCACCAAGCCTTCCATCCCTCCGGGGTCGGCAAATTGGTACCAGACTTGTCTGGGGGATAGCAGCACTGGCTCGATACATCGGCCGGCCACCGCGAGTCATTGTAAAGGCCAGATATGCATTCAATCACCTCCAACGATGCTCAATGAAGTCGAATGCATGGCGCATCCCTCAGGGATTGATCAACGCCGAGAGCTTTATCCTTTTTTATTTATATATATATACGTCTATAATATGTCTATATATGCGTATATGCGTTTAGGCTCCGGTAATGCCGTTCAATACGTGAACAAACAAGGCTCTGGATCAACTCCGCTTCCAACCAAACTCTCCCATCTCTGCGGTGCCGGAAAATTGCTGCCAGTATTGGTTAGGAAGGGCTCTTTTCGACCCAAAAAGAATGATCACCACAACTATAATGAAGACCTCGTAACACCGGATCACGGCTTTCTCAGGAGGCAGACGAACTTACAACACGCAGATTCGAAGGCCTTCGTCGACGGCAGATTTATGTAAATCAAACGCAAGAATTACTAAGATTCGCACACCACATGATGTCGACTCGCGAAAAAAAATGTAAAGTACAAAAATACATGAAGGATATGAACAAAAGTTTGTAGAAGAAATTCCAGAAATACAACGCTGACACTAAGTGGATGGATTCAATATTTCCGACAATGCGGAATAAGCTTCTCTCATTTAGTCATCCAGCATGTTGGTCACTGACGTCCGAAAGCTTAAGCTATTTTGTAAGATCAGATTACAAAAGGCACCTCAAAAATCACTACACTGTTCCAAAACTATTTCACCTTCAAGCGAATTACACATTTTCAGAAGTTCCTGTGGTAGTCACTTATTACTTGCACAAGTTACAAAATAAAAGATGAGTCGAGCTGTTGAATGGAGCTCTCGTGTACACGTTAGCAACGATCGCTGCATTTCAATGAGAATAACACCATCCTTGTCATTCTTATCTTATCAGGTAGCTCACCTTTCCTTCGGAAAACAACGACAGATTTGGAAAAATACGTTAAATGAAGAAACTAGAGGAATCACTGAAGAGGATTCCTGTCTGTTTTTTAGACTTAATAGAACTGTAGGAGCCCGATATCAGTAGGAATCATGGTGACACCAAAACTGAAAAAAAATCCGCCCACGCATAACAAATGTCATCATCAGCCAAAAAAAAAGAAAATGCGCTCTAACCGGCAGTTTTGTTTTTATATTACTAGTCGAACGACCTTTCACTGTTGTAGTTGAATTTAATAAATTGGAAACATTTTCGAATCGTCAGTATTTTCTTTAGATATCGCGATCGTAAAGAATCGAACGCCTATACAGAATCTCTAAAACCCTATACAAATAGTATTTAATTCGAAGCTGATTAATCCAAGTTTGAATTCGAACTGATTGTTTTTCGAAATCCAAGACTTTGATGTTGCCGATAAACGAAAAGATACGATGATGTCTATTGTAAATGGTCCTATGTGCTTCTAAGATCGTTCAGAGAATTGTGAAACGAAGAAGAAAAAAAGGACCAAAAGAAAAAGTTCGTCAACATTTGAAATTTGATGAAGTAAAAAGGATGTGCAGCTCAAACGGAAAATGTCGTAAAATCTCTCTCGACCAATCGATACGATATCACTTGAAACAGGTATTAATAATCCATTTAAGCCACAATGTTATCAGTAGGTGTGCAAAATCATTCATACTTACGCGCTGTCATCGTTCTCTATTCGATCGCTCAGTGAGATGTCCATCGTCTTTTTTATTTCTTGCCAATATATGAATATCTGTACGTTTTTTCTTATCTCGTCAATCCTTTAAAAATGTTATAAAATGATTCAAACTGAAAAAAATGGCAGTCAAATATAGAAACTGTACTTCTAGCTGACGTCGCACCTTGTAATCACAGCGCTTCACCCGCCGCGGGGCCGCAAAATTCCCACCCAGGAGGCGGCCGCACCAGTCGGCCCGCCTATTACGCCGCCAGGCCACCCATGTCGTCGCTGGGCCACCCTCGGTAACGTCGCAATGTGGGATAGTGAGTGGTCCGAACCACCACCACTAGTCGACCACAACTGATTCAGAATTAAAAGAAAAGCTTAAGCGATTTGTTTTAAGGAATAACATTTAGGAATCACATGATCGACGTGGAACTACTAAAATAAGTTCACTAATTTTAACTTTTATTTACCGCAGTCCAAAGTTTTGTAAAATTCTTATCATCATTGTGTAAAATTCAGTAAAATGATCGCCAGGTAACGACGTGGCCGAAACGCACATTGTAGTTCCCAATGAGTTAAACGAAATCGCTCCAAATTAGGTGATATAAAGCAGCAACATGTTTTGTACCCTTTTCACTTCATCGATGGGCCATACTGTACAACTTTCGTAGACGAATCAATGCATTGATTACCTGATCACAGTAAAAACCTCATTGAAGGATAAAGGATAAAGCTCTCAGCGTCAATCCCTGAGGGATGCGCCATGCATTCGACTTCATTAAGTACCGTTGGAGGTGATTGAATGCATATCTGGCCTTTACCATGCCTCGCGGTGGCCTGCCGATGTATCGAACCAGTGCTGCTATCCTCCCAGACGAGTCTGGTACTAATTTTAAGGCCCTGGAGGGTTGGAAGGCTTGGTGGGCCATGGGCGCATTCCACATGGGTGTCGCATCCAACCACTGCGCCACACGCGCCCTTCCTCATTAGTGATATTAATGCGGCAGGTTGGTAAAGAAAAGGAAAGAAAAACTAGCCACATCTTTAAGTACAGTAGCACATTGGCAATCAGGCTTAGAAATCTCCTATGATGTTAATGCTTTCTCTCAACTTTGATTTCGTGTGGATTCTACTGGAAAAGAACTAAGCGACTCCTTCAGTTTTCATTTTATTGACAGCTAAACGCTTTCTTCAGAAATGAGATCTATGGAAAAGATGCAGTAGTGGTACTTTTTTGATCGTGGGAAGAAATTCAATATGTGTGGGCCAAATATGATTTCTATACGACATCTACATACCTATCTATCTATCTATCTATCTATCTATCTACATATATATATATATATATATATAAATATATATACATACATGTATATGTGCATATATTCTACGTGATACATCTTGTCTATCCAGTCTGATCTATGCTATCTTCCATTGAGGAAAACTTTTCCTAAAGAATTATCATACATAATGCTCGGAAAAGTATCACTTTCCTTGGAAAAGTTTGCACACCATCAACCAATCGAGCATTACTTCAAGAGGTAAAACCGTTATTGCATTGTTTGCCCTACTTTTTTCCGTCCATAATTCTTTCGTCTTCTCTATGGTGCCACTAGGTTTCGTTATTGATCACTGATAATCGCTATCATGCCATGGATTACATATCTTGATAAAAACCTCATAACTCATAGAAACTACGAGAACACTTGTCAAACTTTGGATCAGAAATTTCCTATTCACTACTCTTTTTTATACTCTTTCCTGCTTTCCTTTCTAGTGTAGTGTTCTAAAGCTACAGCCGCCTCCGTTTTTGCTCATCTCTCTCTTCCTCTCTCTCCTGGCTTCCGAATTTATCATTCCTCTTTTTTCTTTTGGGTAAATATTTTGGGTACTATCTTATACTAGCTAACTTATTGTATTCAACTAACGTCAGCATTTATTTACAGCAACTGAAGAAAAATCGATAAAGCATTCAAGTACAACAACGATCGTAGAAGAAAGAAAGAAGTAAAGGCTGTGATGAGTGTGGCGAACTTCACCGACACTTTTAAACAGCGCAGATGAAGAGCAAAGTACAAATAATCACAGATTGCGAAGTGATTACCGTCTAGGAATACGGTAATTACTTATTTGCAAGTAGATTTAGTGAATAAAAGTACAAATGATATTAATTAATAAAATTTTCGGACACTGTACCCACTCATCGTTTCAAGAGTTCCGCCCGTTCATAAATTTCAGTACACACGTTCACATTATCCCTGCTGCGCTAACGGTATCGCGCGCAATTTTTTATTACTTTAGAAAACCCTGCAAGGTCATTGTAAGCAACGAAATTTTGTCCGAGGCAGCACCAACAAAGTACAACTTACTCCAAGTTACTAAAACCGGTTTTCAATGTCGTTTCATTTCAGAACGATGTGATTCATAAACGAATTTATTCATCAAGTGAGTTGGATTAGTAAGAGGTCTCAAATAGGTGCTAATCAAATGATCATTCGCTCCAGCGAGTGACAAAGAAGAAAAGAAGGACTAGAGATATAGGACTATTACGAGTGAAGAGATAAGGGATACGACGAGAGGAAACAGGAATTGTTCAGTGAACAACGTCGAGCAAAAACCACAGAACATCATGTCATAGGCGCGATGGAAACGAGCACTCACGTTCAAAAGAGCACTTTGGATTCCTCTTCATTGAAATGAACAAGATCTGAAGGTGTATAATCATAAAATCTTAACCTGTAGCGCAGTAATTAGAGGTGCTCTGCACTACACGTGAGTTCGATCTCGCGTCCCAGACTTATTTCGAAGGAGAGCAGCACTGACTCAATACATCATTAGGCCATCGTGGTAATTCTGCAGCCAAAACATGGATTGAATCACCTTCAACGATGTTGATGAAGTCGAATGCATAGCGCATTCCTCAGGGATTGATCAACGTCGAGTGCTTTATCCTTCATCCTTTATTCATCCTCACGGCTACTGTAATGATACAAGCCATAGTATATACTATAACATAGTAACTGGATTCATGTCTAACGAATTTAAAGTAAGACAATCTCCATTCAAAGCCTTTGGACCAGAGGTGGATTCTTAATGATTGCAAAGTGTTGTAAAGTGCTTTCTATTGATAAATAAAGCACTGTGTACAAATACGTGTTTCCTACTCAACACGTCGATCGGTGTTGAGAGATGCTCCGAAATCGCTCTCTAACAATTTGAAAGAAAATCTGTGACTTTAGTGAGATTTCTGTGAAAGATTTATAGTACACTCTAGAAAGTTCAGTTTCGTTGCAAAAGACAAGGGAAACTCGGTGAGAAATGAGTGGGAATCCGAAAAACAAGCCAGAAAGTGTGAGTTTATTGTTGCCTTATGTAGGTCTACTGAACTCTTAAGAAACCAATCAAATCCCTTATTTGTAAAATAAGTGTCGGTACCAAGTTTATTCAGTTTATCAGCTTATTCGTTCCAGTAGAAGCCGTTGGACTTGAAGGAAATGTGATAACTTGTGCTTGAATTTGTATCACGAAGAAATCATGACTTTACACGACGTAAGTGCGAAATACAGCAAAGGATTTCAAACGTAAGAAAAAGTGTCAACATGAGAAGAACGTAAATCAGTGAAATATTTCTGAGTTTTGAATAACCTAGGAAAAGTAGGAAGGGTGGAATACGGAGTTGTTGGGGGTGTTGTCTATCAGCAAGCAAGGCATTGGTTCGACCCCATCACCAACGTTCTTCTCTAATCCACATGGGAAAGAGCTAATTGCTTCTCCAAGACTGCAAGGAGAATCGACTCACCCAGCACCTTATGACAATCGTAAAGAGGAAATCCTCAAGCAGCAGGAAAAAAACACGCGAAATGTTCGAAGACCGTTGGTGAAGATGAAAGCGAGAAAAACGAATTGAATGCGAGAAGTGTTGGAATTCACATAGCAGATTTGATAAAGCACCATGTAAAAGCGAAATAATAAAGTAAATAATAACTAGGGAAAGAACATTGCACTTTAGTTCCATAGAAGTTCAACGTCACTCTGACAACGACAAAGTAAATAAACTTGCGTATAGAGTTTAGCTTTTATTATCTGCCTACTACAATTTTCACGGCAGGTTATAAACGAAATACAACCACAACGTTGCTGAGATATTTGCAAAACTCTGGACCGCAGGTGTCTATGGTGGGGAACGAACGCGCTATTGTCCTTTCGGGAGAGTAAGGCGTTCACCACCACACTATGCGGGTCCTTCGTTTTCCCCATCTCTAAGCTAGCTCTATCGATCTTTTTGAAAACTTGGGTATACGTACACGAAACCTATGAATCCTAATAGTATCAAAATCTTTTCTGCTTAAATCTAATGTGTTGGCTGCGTAGTAGAATATAGGTTTTCGAGTCAGTTTCGGTTAAAAGGATGAAGGATAAAGCTCTCGGCGCTGGCAAATCCCTGGCGGATGCACCGTGCATTCGACTACATTAATCATCGTTAGATGTGATTGAATGCATATCTGGGCTTTACAATGACTCCCGGTGGGCTACCAATTTATCGCACCAGTGCTGCTATCGTCCCACAAGTCCGGTACCAATCTGCCGACCACGGAGAGACGGAAGGCTTGGGGAGGTTGAGGTGAGGGTGTCGATCTTATGTGTGTTGCAGTGAACATCCGACCACTGCTCTACACACGCTGTAACACGATTATGAAAGTGTAAAAAAAGCAGTAATAGTATGATAAGCTGATATTTTTGAAGAGATATGTGAGGTTAATACATTAGAAGCCGTATGTAGGATTATAATGACCTACAGTATGACGAATTTAGAACATCAGAGGTACACATGTAAGACGTTGCACATGTAGGACTGTGATAACATTGCCATGAAGTCAATGCACTAAGGACTTCATGTAAGCTTGTGAAAACACTGACTTATTACGACCGCACAATGAGGTTAATATATTAAAAGGCACATAACAGTAAAATGGGGTTAACCTAACCCGTTGTTACGTGCAGGTAGAGCAAACAATATTGGGATCTTCTACGCAGATTAAAGCAGTATGACAGATATGATGAGTGCAAGGAAGGATGCTAATCGAACAAAATGCATCATGATGGAAACGGTACGACTAGTACACACTCGAATGGCGTGACGCTACCCATGCTTAGACGAGGCGGGAAGGCCGCAGAATCGAGCCATCATCCCGTTATTGCAGTACCCGACGGAGTTCCCAGTGGTTATAGAGCGGTAACAAAAGGGGACCGGGGCAAGGACTCGAGCCTTAGGTCACGTAATTTGCATTGCAAATGCTTACATAATAACGTCGAGAAAAGGTGCCTAATCTATACAGGAGGCTGTTGCAAAAATATGGACTATGCTCTACAAGGTACAGAATAGTCTCTGTGTCCAGTATATTCCGTGATACGATATATTTCAAGTTGTAAACGATCACAAATTTATGAAAAGTGGTTCATCCAGTAGGTTCCACAAAGAACTCAATGGATAAGAGCTTAAATGAGGTCTCCAGGTAGTAAATGAGGGTTTTTTAATATCGTAGCAAAAAGATGAATTGTTTCCATGGAGGACTCCATTACAACCTGTTTTCGCCAGTGCAAAAATCCCTCGTTGCTCGTGAAGTCTAGAATTAGATGGCTTACTCTCATTGATTTCTTTACTACCATTAACTTGAACTGAACTGGTCTCAATAGCTAAATGTGATTATGGCCGAAGAACGGCTTAAAGAAAACGCACATTGGTAAGAGCAGGTAGTAGCTTATACGGTCTAGTGCTTCCCTGTTGCAGCTGTCGACCAAGTTATATACAGGATATCTTTTATTCTCCGTTAAATTTACATTAGCTTATTAAATAAAGGATAAAGCGATCAACGTTCCAGCAGTCCAAGAGGTGAATTAATGACTATCTGGCATATACAGTAACATCCAGTGGTCTACCGATGTATCACTTCAGTGTAGTTAAAGCCCATATTACTCTGGTACTGATTTATCGACCCGAGATATTGATGGCTTTTGTTGCCAACGGCGTAGGTTTGAACCAAGGTTCTTCTGTGCAAATATAGCAATTCTAACCACCACACCACATGCGCACAGGATTCTGTCATGAGCAACTGAAAAACTATGTTTTCGTAGTCGAGCACTGAATGACAATGATATTTAACGCGCCTTTCAGAATCTGGTTTTTTCACGGGATGAAAACTCGGGCTATGGCAACAGGTTGTGTGTTATTGAACCGCAAGGAATCTTGTAACGATCTGCTCCACTATTTACTCTGTGCCAGACTGTATAACAAACGTCACTCTTGCTCAGACTTATTCGATTTCAACACTACCGTCTGCGTGTTAAGAAAAGTTCTTATATCGCTGACGAGTAATACAACACATCCGTCGACTGCAACATGAAAAAAAAAACTGTCAAAGATTACCTAAACATATATCATTTGCGAATCAACATGATTAATTATTAAGGAACTCATATAATGGACTATGTCGAACTTTGTTGAGGGACACAGTGGTCGGTATGAGCTCTACAGAGGTTGTTTGCCTTTAGTGGTTTACCTCGGCGCACAGATATGTTGTCAAGCACTTCTTGTAGACAATACATTGCTTCTTCAGGATAGATTTTGTAACAGGCGTTGCTGGAAAAAGCACCACTATGCATCTGGAAATGTACAAAATGCCTTTACACGAACGATTTCATTGACCGGTGATTTGGCTACAAACTGACTGCTGTTTCAATTTCAATCGCTACAATAAATCATCGTATAGGATGAGCTGGTGCAAAAAATACGCAAATAAACTCAACATGAGCTAAAAATCACTTCGGACTGCTCACAGCAACCTATTTATGTGAAGGACCATATCAACACATAATGAATATAAGCGTATAGACCACTTGTAACTATAAAGTAATAAAAAAGTCTCTTCTACAATTCTCTAATGTTCTTGAACCATCAAATCTTTAGGTTATCGAAATACTATCACCTATTCTCGCAAAACTAACAGGTCGGTAAAGACACAAAGCGAAGCGCCCTCTGTTGAAGCAGTGAAACAGAGTAGGTGTCATCGTGTAAGTACTAAAAGGGTATGCTCCACGAAGAAAACTTCTTACTTCTCAACGATTTTTTGGAAAGATATCACTTTCCGAAAATCCGATCAAAGTTTATCAAACAATATTCCCGTCTACGCAGCACATATAGTGAACAAAACTAGAACAAATTTTGGGAAAGGCAGGTCGAAAACAATGGAAAAATACCTGGTGGTATGGACAGTCAAATCAATGTATACCACAGAAATATTTACATAAAATCATCTGAAAGGTTGCCATCATCACTGTCACGTTGCGCATTCCAGTCGACGTCTTCATAATGACGTTGCCGCCGTAGTGCTTCCCGTTCTTCCGCTTCTTTCATTTCCAATGCCTTTCTTTCCTGTTCCAGTTTTCGTTGTAGTCGGCGTACTGCCATATCTCGCTGCTCACGTTCAGCTCTTAAAATGAGGAAGAAAATAAGCAGGAAGATTAACAAAAAGAAAAAAAGCAAAGAAATGTCATAAGAAGGTCTACACTATTTTATTTCACGAAGTTTACAAGAATTCTCGCCATCTTAAATTAACTGTCCCCAAAATAAACTATACAAGCCTGAACAGCTCATTTTGTTCGTTTTTTACTAAGCCGTTGATTTAAAACAATATGCTCCCTGGAGACTCGACAAACTCACGGAATTCAGAGGTGGACACTGTGGTCAGCTGTCAGCTTTTTCGGATCTGAATAAGGTTTGTTACCTTGCGGTCAGGTTTCATCTACGACCGCGGCAATTTCTGGTATTTGTTTACTCCCACGTGAGAGTTCAAATGAAATTGTCAAACTGCTTAGCATAAAACGTCCTGCTGTACATTGCAATTCGACGTATAGAAAAACGTTGCGCCACGATGGAAAATATTTAACTGTCGAACAAAAGTGAAAAGTCGAATGAATCAAAACTAAAAAAAAAAAAAAATCCTACGAAGGTGTACGTTTGAATTCCGTCATGGTAACGTGATCAACAAGACAATGGTGTTACAAAGAGAGTTTGACATTGATGCTACAGTGAAATAAGAGGCACGATATTCACACGATGATTCGCATGATATCCTCAGGTTTGTTAAAATATGGGAAGCTCAAATGAAAGGCCAAAGCCTTGAAAATTTCCAACTGAATGTTTAAATTTGAAAAGTGTAGTTCAAAAAACTAGCACCTATAGTCAATGTCTTCCTTTTTTTCGGTCTTATTCAATCGATTTACTATTTCGTTGATTCGTTTCTGTACAACGCATCGTTTCACCTTCTTATTGTCATGGAACCCGATCTGGAAATAAAATACTAAGAAAAAATAACAAAACGACAAATAAACAATATATATATATATTTGTATACATACATATATACATATATGAAAAAGATAGAGGAAAACACTGTAGGCGTTGATCAATCCCTTAAGGATGCGACATTCATTCGACTTCACTAAGCATCGTTTGGAGGTCAATGACTGCACATCTGGACTTTACAGTGGTGGCTTCCGATGTATCGAGCCAGTGCTGCTATCCTCCCAGACAAGTCTGTTACCAATTTGCCAACCCCGGAGAGATGGAAAGGTTGGTGAGCCTTGGGCGCTGGGATCCATCCCATGTGTATGGCAAGGCGCCTCCGATCACTGCCCTGCCCTACACGTATTCCGTATACATATATAAGCAAAGAAAATATCGCAATTAGTATTAAGCTGACAGAACCAGAAAATCCATAAATAAGTGTTCAAACCTGAATATTCACACCGTTAAAATGAGCCCATAAAACTAGTTAAATGCTATGCAAAAGCGACAAAAGTGAATTTCTCGAGCCACATACAAAGAAGGGTTACCTTATTTCGCCAACCAACGCCAAGAAGGTAGCAGTCCATACATCTTTTGAACTAGCATTAAATCATTAATATACAGAAAAGCTCTCCAAAATATTTTTCACAGAACGCTTCAACCTCTACAACGTTAAATGTTTCACAACTTAACCTTTTATTTTGTTGCCTACTACAATATTCATGAAAGGCTATGATGTGAAATACTCCTCAGCTTAACTGGTTTCGATGCTGATTTGTGTTCCCCAGATCAATCCAGCTAACGGTTGATTGCTGAGGATAGTGTTAGGTAGAAAACTGGCTGAAAGAAACGCAAAGGGCCTTCGTGGCGCAGTGTGTAATGCGCGAACTCTCCGAAAGGGTAATCGTGGCTCGGTCTGGTCCGGGGCTTAAGTTTTGCGAATATCTCAGCATCATTATGGCTATAAATCTTCGCATGAATATAAATAATCCACGAAAAATGGTTCCAGAGGACTTCTATAGTAACTATTCCTTAAATAGTCACTATTCTCTACAATATCGCATGTATCCTACATTAACTGTTCGCTTATAACTGTCTCAAATCTATTTCATTCACATGACCTTTCGATAATTCTTTATGTAGCCCTTCAGAGAACTTTTATCCACGAGCTATTCCTTTATTGTCTGATTGAATCCTCTGGCATGCCGCCTCAATTGATGCACTTATCACGCATGTACCGTGGCATGTACCCTGGGTCAGCGAGCTCGTTAATTTCCATTGACAAAGCTCCACCCACTACAGAAGTAGTACAGCTCATAGCTTTCGTCTTCAAGAGCTCGTAGCGTTCGTTTGATCTTCATCCAGGCCCTGAGTTCATCAGTGCCCCAGCCCGAGTGCCCGACTAGCTTCCTTCAGTTGCATCACTTGTTCCCATCTCAATCACGTTCGTATAAATCCAGTTAACCAAATATCGTCACATATTACATATAATTATTGTACTGTTGTTATCGCTATAAACTGTTATAACCCAAACTCGAGGCTGTCCAAGGCAGTTACGGAAAAAAGTCCCGCGTGGCAAATTTATACAAAGTCGAGCATTCCACGTACAGTTGGCGGACAAAAGACAAATCCGACCAACTCTCCAATCCACTGGCCAACTAACACAACTTCAGCCCATGGTGAACAAATGACATCTAATTTTCATAACTAACTTTAAAAATGAAGACCACCTATGAAGGTTTCTGTGTGGCTAAAACCAAGATTTTTGTTCCTACTACGAGCACTCCACGGATCTCCCTCATATGAGGGATCTCGAGCACGGTTAGTCTGGATTCCTCGGGATGTCAAACGTACTGCAGGAAGACCACCGACCCGATGGTCAGAGTTCTTGACGAAAAGCCTAGAAGAAAGATATGATGCTCGACGAGTCCCTAAAGCGAGGAGAACCCATTGGGCTACTCTTGCCCGCGATAGGGAAAAATGGAGGATTTACTGGCGCCCGCTCGAGTCACTCGACGATCAACGGGACTACAGGTGATACAGGTGATACTACGACCACTACCACACCGACCACATTCGCAGGACACACGGGATCAATCTCGGCACCCAAGGACCGCAAAGCTTTCCATCCTCCGAAGTCGGTAAATTGATACGAGACTTGTCTGGGAGGATAGCAGCAATACATCGATAAGCCACCGAAAGCCATTATAAAGGCTACATATGCATTCAGTCACCTCCACGCTGCTTAATCAAATCGAATGCATTTCGAATCCCTCAGAGATTGATCAATGCCGCGAGCTTTATCCTTTTTTATTTGTTACAACAATTTGAACTTCTAGATTGAGTGAGAACACTTCAAACGTTTCAAAGCGTAAATACGAAAAATGGAAGCGATAGTAGAGACTGCAAATCAAATGTGTACCATAACGACCTTAGATTAAAAAGAACTCTCCTGACCTGAAGGATAGCAAACAGTCTTGACCAAGCACAGCAAAGAATTAGTCATACCTGACCTACAGCCATGTCTCCAGTCTTTTTTAAGTTTTCCCACATCGTGTACACAATGCCAACATCTGTCATCTTGTTGCCGTCAATGGAATTTGCCTTTACAAGCTGGCAGCAATCGTCAATCTTAACAACTGAATTCGTTCCATATGAACATAAAATTTCATACACCGAAAAAAAACTAAGGAAATAAGCAGATGAAAGAGTGATTTAAACAGAAAACAAAAGAGACGAGTAAAATTAAACAACTACAACAGCATTTATAACAACAAGAACAAAAATAATAACGGTTATAGTAGTAATTACCCACTTACTTGATACTTGGATGGCCTGTCTTCACTGGTTGTGCGGGTTCCAGCATAATTTCCACTTTTCCGGGTTTTGCTAGCTTAGCCACTGTGGTTTCCCAGAGCTCTAAGGTCAGTCCAGCCAAAGTCTGCCACAAGACATCACCACCACAGGCAGTCGCAACCCTTATGGATCAGAGGAACATTTGCCACCATGCGACTTTGATAGCAGGACGGTGGGGAATCTTAGTTACTCTATTACTCTTAGCTGGGCTTATTGACGGAAACACCGGACTCCTTCTCAGTATGGGAGACCCTGCCGGAGACGAATCCCCCGCTGCACATCGCAACCCGACACCTAGGAACACCTCCCAGCCACTATGAGGCGGTAAACCGTTGGATAGTAGTAATTACAAATGACAATAATTAATAGATGTAAATATCTATCTAAGCCAAGATGGAATTAAGAATTAGTAAAAAGGAAACGTTGGAATAGAAAGATTCACCAAAGCTTGTGGAATGGTATCAATGGTCATTCCTTCAGGCAACCGAAGGTAAACGTGTGCTGACGACACCTTGTCAACGTGGAACCACACATCTTCTGGCCAACCATACTAAAAACGAACTTGGAAGAACGCAACCTATTCCATCTATTTGGTAAAAATTGACTACAAGAAACAAGAATCACTTCAAAAAACGTCAAAAACCTTTATAAGCTCCTCGTTTTCATATTTATCAACACCCATATACAGCAGAGCAGGCGGATCCACAACAGTCGACGTAAACTTTATCACCATATTACTGGTAACCTTTGAAATGTTAGGTAAAAATAGCAGCAAGTAAAATATTGGCAAGAATAGAACAAACATATACAGGAGCACGAAGAAATGATATACTCTACAACCATAATGATGCTAAGATACTTGCAAAACTCCGGAGTGTCTGCGGTGGGAATCGAACAAACACGCCATCACCCTTTCTGGGGCTAACACGTTCACTATCACACCAAGTGGGCCATCCGTTTCGCCTATCTCTCAGCTAGTTTTCAATCTAACAGTGCCATTAGCACTCATCCGTCAAAAGGATTGATCTGGGGAGCACAAATCGGCCCGGATGGTGTGCTGGTGAACGTGTTAGCTCAGGAAAGAGTAATAGCGCGTTTGTTTCCACTGCAGATACCTGTGATCTGGAGTTTTGCAAATATCTTAGCAACTTTGTGGTTATATTTCACATAACACCTTACTGTGAGAAATTGTAGAACGCAGCAAATACGAAATTAACAACGTGAATACTTGACACTAGAACGGCCCGTCCTCACTTGTTGTGCGGGCCCCAGCACAATCACCATTTATCGTAGATTTACTGCTTAAGCCATTGTGGTTCCCTGGAACCCCGAGGCAGTCTGATCAAAGTCTGCCCCAGATCATCACCACCACGTGCATTCGCAGCCTTTGTGGATCAAAGGGAAATTTGCCACCATGCGACTTTGATACCAGGACGGTAGCTGATTCTGGTATGGCATTGGTTTACTCTTAGCTAGGCTTTCTGATGGAAACACCGGACTCCTTCTCAAGTTGGGAGACCTCGCCGGGGGACGAATCTCCCTGCTGTACATAGCAGTCCTACACCCAGGAGCACCTCCCAACTACGATGAGGCGGTAAACCGTTGGGAGGGAATACTCTATAACTTCAAGGAATTAAAAAAATTTCAATAAAAACAAGATTAAGGAGAAAATGCGCCGTCATACACTAGAGGCGTAGTTTTCTTGTTCAGCAATCGCGAGGTTGTTATACAGCATACATTTACTTCCATAGAAAAGCACACAATGCAATACAACACAACAGTAGCTGACGTTTCGGCAGTATCGCCTTCTTCAGAGAACAAGAAAACTACGCTTTCATATTCCAATGCCGAGGTTAATAGAAAGTCGAACCTGGGAACTATACTAAACTATACACTAGAGGCTTCGCTATATGGCAGTGTCGAAGAAGACAAACGTTCGTAGCTTAACGCTCTAAGTATAGATACTGTATTTATTCATGGAGATATGTTCGGCAAGAAATGAGGATTGAATCGCTGTGAATCAGTCAGGCGTACTCTAGCGCTAGATCATAAGATGAACAGCCACCATTTTATATACAGGTATACATGTTCTATGCCCTGAGAACCGACTGTTGGTAGGGTGCGTAGGAATTCCGAGGAGCGCCTTTCTGTAAAGTAAGGCACTGATCCACAAATTAACCTTTTCATCTTGATAAAATACGAGATAGTTAATGCAAAAATACGAGATAGTTAATGCAGCTTATTCGGAAGTGACTAATGTTACAACAGCTTTCTTGTTCAGAGTTTGGAAATATCAAACTCACAAGTAAACTACGCAGCTAAACACTTATAACCTCATTTGAAAACGCTGAAAACTTATATTTAAACCATAGCTAAAACAGCTTCCTTCAAATATTCACCATTTTAAACCATCAAACACGGATAAGAGAAAACCATGCCGAAAGACGACATGCGTGATGTGGTGGTGCAAAGCTAGCCCCGGAAAGAGAAATAGCGAGGTTTAATTTCCGTAGAAGACTCCTGCGGTCCGGAGAGCTACAAATATTTCAGCCACACAGTAGCTGTATTTCACATCATACCTTGCCATGAAACGGGACAATAGATAAAAAAAAATGCTTACATTCACATTTTATTCCTTGCATAAGTCTTCCAGCTACTGCTGAAGATCACTCGCACACAGTCTTACTTGGGTGAAGAATGCGTCTCAGGTAAAAAAATAAACCAGTTTAAAGCAAAGGGTGAGAGCACATTTGATATCAATGCATTTCTATCTTACTGTTGAATAAACCTTGAATTAACAATCTCATTTTTTCTCAAGAAGAAAAAGTATTCCCTACTCTCATTGGCTCCTTTCAAGACAACTGGTTCAATATCTCAAGTATGCGGGGAAATACCTTCTAACCTGGATCGCCAGTATTTCAACCAGAATTTCTGAGGCTCTACTCGATGTTTAGAGTTTCGACAGAGTTCAGTTGACTATTGATTCCAATACCTCTCATATTTAAAGATAAAGGATTATGATCACGTACTCTGTTATTTAGCTGCTTAGCAACCTTATTACATACGTTCTTATCCCAGTAGAAAAACGACAGAAACATTTTCTCAAGAAGTTAAACTATTTCAGCCCAGCCATTTAAGGATAAAAAGGATAAAGCTCTAGCCATTGATCCACCCCTAAACGATGCGTCATGCACTCGACTTCATTAGGACCCGTTGAAGATGACTGAATGCATGCCTGGCCTTTACAATGACTTGCGGTGGTCTACCTATGTATCGATTCAGGGCTGCTATTCCTATCCTCCTAAACAAGTCTGGCACCAATTTGCCGACCCTGAAGGCATGGAGTGCTTGGTGGGTGTGGGTGGATCAATCTCGTGTGTATTGTAGGGCGCCTCCGACCGCTACTCTACTCGCGCCACTTGCAAGGATACATAAGAATAAAGAAAAGCCACAGCAATGCTAATGTAAAAGATTACGTACACACAATCAAGACCTCAAGCCATACACTAAAAATTGAAGGGATAATGGAAAAGTAAGTTGAACTAAAATGAAGTTCTCAAATAATCCATAGAATGAATAAACATAGGAAGAGCTGACTTAAAAGTTCAGTAACGCGTAAACTTAACTAGAAGAGTAGGACCTCAGAGTATTCGTACGTGGAAACAATAGAGGTTGATCAAAAAACATCCAGGAAGTGACGCACTGCTTCCATGAATACTATAAAAACTCTCAATGCAAACGCTTTTTATATACTGCCTATTCTTTTTTTTTTCCTTGAAGGGTATGATGTGAAATACAATTATAATGATGCTGAGATTTTTGCAAAACTCTGAACCGCAGTTGTCTGCTGCTGAGATCAAACTCGGTTATCACCTTTTACCCTTGTTATATGCTATTACCCTTATTACTACCCTAAAAGGGTAATAGAGACGTTAGGTCCCCACCGCAGACACCTGCGGTCCGAAGTTTAGCAAATACCTCAGCATCATTGTACTACAAAAACTACTTCATTTTCGGGATAAAGAGAACGCACAAATCAAGAAAGGCAAGCCTGGTTATTGATCAAAGAAAGAAAGAAGAAGTGGTCGTCTTATAACTGGAAACAAACTTTATAAAAAGGTATACAATAATGGAAGGTTGTAGTAGACGTAACGCCAACAAAGCAGTAATGATAACGCAGTGATAACGATGGACTAACTGTACTGTTTCAATATGAAGAAGTAAACTCAAGTAAAGAAGTGAGAAAAACGGAATATGCAATACAACAGCACCTTTCTATGTCCATCAACCTCACTTCTTTACGTTATAGATCCCAGTTTTTAGAACTACTTGTGGAGGCATGCACTGTAGGAATTCAGAGCTAGGTGAAAACAAGCCATACCTCAAAGGTCATTTGTACACCAAATCTTTTGCTAAGACTAATGTGGAAACTGATTTAAAATCAAGTAGCGCCGTGACTTGTAAAGTAGCAAGGATATCCCAAACACTATGCAAAATCTGTAAAGCATCCACGAGTATTCCATTTGTGTTAAGAGAACTTGTAACCAACGTTTAAAGGAAGTTAATAAGACATGGATGTTAAACTAGGTTTTAAATATAATTATAGAAACAAGAGATGGCTGGCATAGTGGTGGTCATGCCGATCATCACGAGCATCGTGCTCGTTCGATCCTAGCCGGACTCAGCAAGCTTCTGATCCCATGGGGATCGGAAAATTGGTGCCGGACTTGTCTGGGAAAACTCCACGCTCTGTAATCAAAGTGGGAACGCATTAGCTAGGCTATCTCAGGACACCAATGAGAGTCGACTCAACAAGCATCCTAAGTTATTCAAGATGAAAGGGAAATTCTCAACCAGCAGCGGAAGCCACACGTAAAAATCGGACCACCGTGGATGGCGCATGCAAGGAAATGAATCGATTGTGAAAATTCTGGGATTCGCACAGCAGATGTGAAAGATGAGTCCTGTAAGGAAAAAAATGACAGCAACGAAGGAATCTACGGTGGAAAATAGATGAAACCCATCTGGAAACGATTCACCCAGAAAAAAAGATAGCCGTTCCGCCATGGAGAGGAACACAAAGGGACGAGCCTATCAAGCCGTGAAATTTCGTAGGAAAGTTCTTGAAATGTTTCACTTCGAAACCAAATACTAGTTGAAAAATGCAGTTTTTAGACTACACACCGCTACTGTAATGTAAATACAATTCTGTGCACGCATATGTCTACGTAATACAAAAAAAAAATCAGATAATGACTGTTACAGACCCATCGATCGGTGCCAAAACAACGAAATTAGTTCCTGCAAACAAATTTCTTTCAATCGATTTTGAACATGAGGCTAAAAGAAAGCACTGGGAGCTATCAATCCCTGAAAGATGCGCCATGCATTCGACTTCATTAGGCATCGTTGAAGGTGAGTGAATGCATATCTGGCCTTTACAATGAAACAAGCTGGCTTATCGATGCATCGAGCTAGCACTGCTATCCTAGCAGACACGTCTGTTATCAACTCACCAATCCCGCCGGAGGAATGGAAAGTTTGCTTGGCCAGGGCCGCTGGAATCTATACCATGTGTATTG
>MQTX01000253.1:258411-320937 GCA_009735665.1 Angiostrongylus cantonensis | reverse complement strand
TATAACATGCAACGTAGTGTATCTACCCTTGAGACAGATCACGTGTGGCGCAACGAAATAGGATGCATAGGTGTTCATAAAAAAAAGGAGAGAAATGGAATTAGACCTGTTAGCCAGAGCTAGCTCTACGAGAGCTATCCAAGCAATATTTATCAAATCCAGAACAAAATTTAGAAGAAACATGAATAGCAGAGAGCCAAATAAAATCTTTTCTGCCATCAAAGATTTTTTTGTTATAAAAATGGAGATACGTAAATAACGAGTTTCCAAAGCTCTCTATCAGTTCACCAATACACCTCCAGTGGAAAATATAACAATATTTATTGAAAAAAACTATATATATATATTTGATAACGAGGAACAGTAATAACAACAGCGCATCAGATCAGAGGTACCTAGATTGCCTTGATCGTAGACTCCTAAACTAGTTCACTAGACAATTTGAACCTAGTGTTGATACAATCAATAATTGATTGACGTTAAAAACAACGATAAAATTAAGGCGAACGGGCGATCGAGCATAAAACTGTTACGAACAGAAATATATTTAATACAACAGTTACAACATAGAAACAGCTTTCGTTTACAACGATGAGAAGAAACAAGTTTAAAATTCTAGTAAGATGGACGCATCGAGGATCGTAGGAAAAACAAATATGAAGCATAAAAAACAGCTTTCTTAATGAAGTAGTCATGAAAGTGCTACAACTTAACAATGAGAATTACGTAAAGAACTGTTTGGATTCTGAACAGATTCATGGTTACGTCAAATTACTATCATTCGGGTTTAACCTATTATTAAGCCAATACCGAATTTTCCAGCTACCTGAAAAATAGTGTATTCAAAAAAAAAATTGCACCACCAATACGTGTCTTCCGATTTTACTTATTCTCAATTTTAATTGAAAAAACACTATGACACCAACATCAAAATTCCACTTTATAAAGAATAAAGGAGATAAAGCTATTGGCGTTGATTCATCCTTGAGGGATGCGGCGTGCATTCAAATTCATTAATAGTTGGAGGTGATTGAATGCATATCCGGCCTTTACAATGACTAGCGGTGGCCTACCGATATATCCAGCCAGTGCTGCTATCCTCGCAGACAAGTCTCAAGTTGCCCACCTCGGAGGGATGGAGGGCTTAGTGGGTCTGGTGCGCAGGGATCGATCCCATGTTGTATTACAGGGCGCCTCCAATCACTGCGCTACACACGCGCTTCTTCACTACTATACAGCAGGACCAACCATTCTATTGCGCCTAGGTATACACAGAAACATCAGAAAAAATAATTACACGGCGCATAATTACTAAGTAAGTACAACACTTTTGTAAATATTTCAGCATCATTATGGTTAGGTAGGTACTATTATCATATTCGATGATAAAACTCTACAAACCTCTCGTGAACTAGAAGTAAACATACAAAAAACATCTATGAAAATATATACTGGTAAACTAAAGCAATTTTTAATTCACTTGCAAAAGTGTAACGCCTTAATAGGCAAGAAGAAAGGTTGTCGATGATGAAATTTACATGAAATTTAATTGCCGTGTGATGAACGGTAGAGTTAATTGAAATAGCTCATACCTTAGCGTGATTGAAGAGACCCGACATTGCAAATGTGAATGGTAGCTGTTGACTCAAACGTTTTTCAAAAACACCACCAACTGACCTAAACGAAAAACTGATGTAGATAACACTGCAGAACCAGATTATTTAAGAGATCCTTCAATTTGTCCAGCATAACAAAGGAACCACTTTTCCTGTGAAGAGAACTATCAGAATAGAAATGACAGCTTAAGTTCGCTAAAAATCTTAGTGGACGATAAGTTCAAGAACGTAAATTGCTTCTTAAAAACAGAATAGCAGGTAATAATACGTAATATTTTGTAATCAATACGGTGGCAAATCTCCCTCTGATCCAAAAGGGCGGCGACCGCGTATAGTGCTGACAACCTAAAGCAGATCTTGGCTAAGATGACCTCGGGACTCCAGAAAACCATAAAGGCTAAATCAGTAAAACTCCAAAAGAATGCACGTACCATCCAAGTATCCAAATAAGTAGTATTATGTAAGATGTGACATTGAATTGATTACATCAAAAACACTGGTGTACGTAATTCATACCACTGTTCCATAAACGAAAAGTAAAATGCTAGCAGCGCCTCATTAGAGAAGTGATTTTCTTCAAAGAGCGCAGAATTATCCCTATCAGGAAACGAGAACAGTACGTTCATGATAAGATGATCCAGACACTTGTCCTAGTAACCGATTCATTTCGTCATAAGATGTTAGCCTTTTTTCTTACTGTCATTATTGGCAGTAGATTTTTCAACTTCAATTTCCTCCTTTTCAATCATCGGCTCCCTTCATTTCAACTGTTAACGCTTTCCATCTCACCGCTCACCCTGTTCTATCTCCGTTCTCTATTTTTGATAATCCGTGTCATTATACACCTGTAATCCACCACCTTTTTTCCTTATTGGTTTTCACTCTTCTGCCTTCTCCTCAAAGCGTTAAAATTAGCAATTTACAATGAGATAAGGAAAATTGGTGAAAAAAGTGAGAATGAAAACATACCAGTTGGTATCAACACTGGCTCTCATTGTTACACCTTCATCAGGCAATTCAGCTTGATAAGCAAACGTACCGACAGCCTGAACTAAGTGTTTGGAAGGGAAAGAAAATTAAATGGTTTTCCGACAGACTCTTTAAAAGGAAACTCAAAGGACATCCAAGGATCAAATACTCACCTCTCCAACATTCGTATTGCTTTCGAATTCAACTCCAAATGAAAGGTTATCAGTTTGCTTGTGATAGTATGTAAAGTGTGCACCTAAAGTTAGTTACATAAAAACTTCTTTATCCCGAAAAATAATTAGCACTAGACCATCGTTCAAATCTAATATTTCCTCTTAATGGCTTACCGATTCACTGTGAAGAGACGTGTTTCTGTACGCTGAAATGCGATGTACAGCTAGGTGGCTTATCCATGCAGTAGGGTCACCAAAAGTGTGAAGTTAACATTTCAATCCAAAAACCCAACTAAGCGCAAGCGTATGATAAGAAGCGTTGTGATCGCAGCCGCAACACGAGGAATCTTCCCATTTTTCATAACGGTCAACGAGCGCCTGTGACGACGACCTAAGAGGGTCAGCTACAAGAAAAATCTGAGGAAAAACTGGCCGAAACAGTAAAACACCCATCAACTAAAAAACAGCACCCGAACTTTTGTAAATACGTCATTAGCCATAATATTAACGTAGATCAATACTATGCGCAACAAAAACCCACGCATCTATGGAACCCTAATAGGATTTGCGTAATAGTTTAGCAAACATCTGTAGATATAATGCATCTAAGTACATCCAAAAAATTGAACCATCTATTAAGAGATTGATCATTCATCTTAATAACGATGCTCACAGATTCGTGGAAAGCAAAAGGTGTACCGTGACTAACCTGAAGATCCAAGAGTGGCCACCGCCGTCCATATCGGAGTGGTGTATCGTAGGCTGTACGACAACATAGACAATTTTTGACCTGAAAAAGCAAGCTAATGAAATCTTTGCAGAAAGTACACATTATTATTGAAAGCGACATCATCTAAAACTTAAGTTTAAAAAGATATACAAGATAAATCATGATGAGTGTTAGATGATAAACGATTACGCTGAATTGATCTAGAACGGTGAAACTTTAATGAAAAACAAGTAGTGAAATTAAAAAAAAATAATCCAAGGCTTTAGTACACCTGCCACCTAACGGTTCACCGTCTCATCATGGCTGGAATGTGCTCATAGGTGTCGGGCTGCGATATGCAGTGGGGTGATTCACCCCTCGACAGAACCTTCGAAGCTGAGAAGTCCGGCGTTCCTATCAGGAAGCCCAGCAAAAAGTAAACCAATACCAGGACCCACCATCGACCTGGCATCAAACTAGCCTCATGAAGGGAAATCTCCCTCTGATCCATACGGGTGACGACTGTCTGTGGTAGTGACGAGCTGGGGTAGACATCGGTTAGGGCGACCTCAGGACTTCAGAAAACCAGAGTGGCTAAACCAGTAAAACTCCGAAAAAAGGAAAATTGTGCTGGGACGCGCACAAATAGTGAAGACGTGCCATTCAAGTGTCCAAGTAGGTTTAGTACACTTTAGTGGATTTATTGGGTTGATCAAAACGTTTAATTCCACTCAGAGTAGCAGAACACAAAACAAATTTGTTTGGTTTCCAACAACCAAAACATTGTAGACACTTGTTTGATAACACAATAGACATCCTTTAAAAATAAAAGATGAAGTAATAAAGAAAAATTGAGTAAAACCCTAGTTGGCTAAAAGATCAAGATATCCAAGCACACCCGAAACGGAAAACTGATGTAAAACAAAAGTGTTGCAATGTTTATACCTGGGATTTGCTTGCCGTATTGATATAACAGTTCAGCGCCAATATCAAGGTTATTAGTAAGTTTTCTTAACAACTGTCCAACCACTACACCGCTTTCATTAACCAGGTCCGTATTAGCAAACGTCAAACCAAGCGTTGTTAAACGACCTCTGGAAGAGACACGTACTTTTACTTGAAGAAGTTTGAAATATCCAGGAAATAGTACCTTCTCTCAAATGTTCCTTGAGCTCCAACTAGCTTGTTTTGCTGTACTTGTCCTTGTAGGCGGAGACGATAATTATCACCTAAAAACAACTTTAACCATCAGAAAAAGGTTTCGTAAAAGAAACGTACCAAACTGATGCACGACAGTTGCAGTGGTATTGCCGGCGACATCGGTATCACCCAGGAATATTGGGTACTGTTCCTGAGGGCTAACGACTTTCGTGCCGACGTAAGTAGCACCGAAGCGATAACCAGTGCTTGTAGGCGAAATAGACAACGTATGTGAAACCTGAGTGCGAGAAAACACTACAACCAGAAATAACAGCAGTCTAGACTTTATTTGGATATTTGGATAACCCTTCTTCACTGCTTGTACGGTCCCCAACATAGTTTCCACTTTTCGGTGTATTCTGGTTTAGCCATTGTGGTTTCTTGGAGTCCCTGGGTCAGGATGGCCAAAGTTCGCCTCAGGTCGTCACCACCACAGGAAGTTGTCGCCCTTATGGATCAAAGGAAGACTTGCCAGCATGCGAGTAGGTTGATACCAGGACGTTGGTGACCGGTCTATTCTTAGCTGGTCTCTTGGATAGAAATGGCAGACTTTTCCTCTGCTTGAGAGGCACAGCTGGGGTGATAAGTGGCCGATATACATCGCAATTCGATGTCCAGGACCACCTCCCAGCCACGATGCGGCGTTAAACCGTTGGGAGGATGATGTCTAGACATTAGGGAAGAAAAAGCTGACATTAAGGCAAGCTAACCTGGAAATGAGAACTCAGTCCTTTGCTAATCATCACTTTAGCACCCTCGAAACACGTCGGAAAGACGTCACGTGCTTTTCGATGAAGCTCTTCATAACTACCTAACAATATTCATTTTAATCAAACGGTAATGTGGCCATAAAACTTTACAAAGGCTTGTTGTCTTTTCCTAGAAAGAATGAGTGTCACATAAAATATGCGGTTATGTCATAGTACCCAACGTGTCATGAAGATTGTGCACACAAGCACAGCACAGTGAGCACTAACGAAGAGCACTAACTAATAAATAACTCTGTAGGATTGAAATCGACAGCCCTTAAGGAATAATACAGACCGACCTGGATTGGTTGATGGTTTCGACGGTACCGAAGTTGATTTATCTGTCGGTTGAGACATTTCAAAACCTTCAAAAGTTATAGCCATGAAGGAAAAACGGCAGAGATAATGAACACTTACGCAATGACAAAAATCTTAATGAACAACGAAGTGCTGAAGCGTAAGAGTTGAAAATGTCTTGAAGATTGATCGACTGATTGAAGAGGAGTCTTTCCGATCACCAATCAATAGCAAAAAGGAAGAAGAAAACGGGAAACTGCAGAGAAACATAGAGTAAGGCAGTTGACTGAACCGTTCAATAAGAATGAAATACGGGACATAGGAGCTATAGAGGAGTCTATTTCTGAGTATGGTGCCCTTCAGAATAGCTCAAACAGAAATCCAGAAACAAATGAACGATGGCAATCCTTAAAATCCTAATGTAGACTTTTCATGACGATGATTCATAAGAACAATAGTGACGATAAATGGCGAGCCTAGTTGCTGTAAGGTTGACGCATCGTTGGATTGTTTATACTTGAATGGGCTAACGATGGTACCAGCGTTTCGAACATAGGGTTAGGTTGGGGCTAATGGATTAGAGTTTGCAAAGGACATTGTAAAAAGCGATTTGGCTCATTAAGGGTCGAGTTAAACCAAGCGAATACTCCGAGCAAAATCCATGTTGCTTGTTCTCGGCGAGAGCGCTACTCGTTTATCCTTGTTTTTGTCGTTGTAAGTCTTCAGTTTCCCGTCTTCCAATTTCAGCTGATCGGATTTGCTCCTTGATACTATCGAGGCAAGGTTCAGAATTAGGAAACGACGAATAATCGGTGTTTCTATCGAGATCACGAAAATGTCGATGTCTATAAAGGCTTGAATCTAGTCTTCTCTACACAGTTATTACTTTTATTTCTGTATAAATCCCTTTTCTTTCATATAAATACAATGCCTCTAAAGCGAACTAACACGATACAGGATGCGTGTAGCAGCAGTGGTCGGAGGCGTCCTGCAATACACGTGGGGTCGATCCCAGCAATCTAGGCTCACCAAGCCCTCCATCCCTTCGGGGTTGGCAAATTATTACCATATTTGTTTTGGAGGATAGTTGCACTGACTAGATACATTGCTAGGACCCCGCGAGTCATTAAAGCCAGATATGCATTTAATCACCTACAACGATGCTTAGTGAAGTCGAATGCTTGGCGCATACCTTAAGGATTGATGTTAACGGATAAAGTTAGGATCATTTGCTAGAAGTCAACACGTGAAGGTTTGCATCCATCGGACTCCATTCATAATATGATGGAGATGATTTGATGCGTATTTCGCCCATAATAATGACCTGTCAAATAGTGGCCAATCTGTGAAAATTAGAGCGTCTATCTTCCCAGATAAGTCTGGTATTGATCTGCCGAAGCCGGAAGGATGGGAGGCTTCGTGAAGCTGGTGTGTAGGATCGAATAATGACCGAACAGATGCATGTTCCAGGATACCACAGGATACTACTATGCAACCAGCACGTGCTTGAATATTACAAAGAGGAAATCGAAAGTAATGAACATTGCGAAACAAGATATCCACGATTCGATGAGTAGTTCTGATTTGAGCCGTATAAAATTCACTAAAAACATCGGATAAAAATAATAATTGCTGGAAGATAGGTGTATTGTTCGTAGTTGAGTCAGATGAAGATCGGAAGCGATTTTTTAAACTGAAAATTTATCGATGTGAAGTGAAAGTGAACGATCTGAAAATGAATGGATTCAGGTGGGTGGAGGAAGAGGAGGAGGAGGAGGAGGAGGAGGAGGAGAAGGAAGAGGAGGGATCTTTCGTGCCATAAAGAAAATTTCCGATCTCATCACATTTGCTTCATAGTACAGTTGCACTATCAGTGCATTTGATGTAAAGTGATCTGAATCAAAGCACTCGAACATACATTTCCTGATTCCTCATAGGAAAAGCTACGCAAATCATTTTCTTCGCTCAATAACACCAGTGGTCTCTAGAAGATATAAAGAGATTTGATTCAATGACCTGACACAGGCACAGTCCTCGCCCATGTAGTACTCTGTGCGGCTGCTATCCACCAACTAACTTAGATACTTACAAGAAATAAACAGTAGGTGTTTAAATGAAGCTGTTTCTTATGCGAATGAAAATCTATTTGTTAAGTTTCATCTGCCAGGGTTATGAAAGTGTTTGGCTGATCGCATCTCATTTTGACCTTTCCAGGCACTGAGGAAGGCGAAACCGCCGTACCTCGTGTCTGCTTATTGAAGAAAACCATCTATATAAAGGGATTCATTTATTAAAATGTTCGATTGTGAGAAGCTGGAAAACTCATCTATTTTTCTCATTAGGGACGAACGGTGAGTGATAAAGCATTCACCATTTATTAACCACATAGGGAGGGTAATGCATTTGCCTCCATTCGTAGCATTTTAGAGGTGAAAATAGACCGTATAATGATTTGCGACGCTCTACTGATGTATAAAGTCAACGTTCTCTATCTCGCCAGACAAGTTTGGCAGCAGGTTCTCGAACCCGTAATGATGGAAAGCTTTATTAACACGGGGCGCGGGATCGATCTAGCGATCGACCACGTGTTTATTTCAGGACACCTCTGACAACTGCACTAAATGCTCTCTATCTGACTACATGCGCTCACTCCAAGGTATTTATAAAACCCATAATTTATTTCGCAAGCCATCAATGATTTGTCTTCCTTACTACTCCTTCACTACCCTTTCATTTCACGTCCTCACTCTTCGTAGTTGTCTTCAGTCATTGGGAAGATATCATAAATCGCTTCTAACAGTCTAAATGTGCATTGTGGTAAAAAAAAAGCATGTACATAAGCATATATGTTTGTGATTACATCAATGCAAAGAGCAGGTCACCGGATGCCACTGCAAGAGCTGAACAGTAGAACGTAAGTGATCGGCAACGACGACATTCTTGTGGAATAACGATCTATTGCTCGGGAAGAGACTCGAAAGCTTCTCTCAGGTAGTGCAACTACCTGAGCTATTTCAATGCGTATTAGGGTGAATGTGAAGAAATGATTAAAATAAATCGCTAGCCGGTTGTTTCGCCTATACAAAAAGTGTCAGACAAGAGTGCTTCTTTGACTGCACAAAGAAAATTCGATGGGCAGCGATGGAAGAGTTTGCACAAAGAAAAACGGCTTCGACGCCACAAAGCAAGGGCAATGGAAGTGCAGCTTTGTGAATCACAGCACAGGAGAAGTCTAGATGGCTGATTAGAAACGGAGTGTAAGTGCGATCGCATGTCTTTGAAGGGATAGAGACATTCATTATTTCATGGTGAATGTTCTTTATAAGGACTATGATTTTCCACTACACCACCTCTATACACATCGACTGTATCACTCCAGAAAACATTGAGCTCACCACGTTCTGTGAATGCAAGTATGAAGAACGCGTGTAGCGCAGCAATGCTTAAAGGTGCCTTGAAACACTCATATGACTGTTGGTTTTATCTGTGGCGCCACACTCGTCTAGCCTTGCATCCTTTCAGAGTCAGAAAATCGCTTACTAAAAGACCAGATTTCTCTGGCAGTAGAGTAGCAATGACTCGATACGTGCAGTAGGACCTCGCAGGTCATCGCACCTCTATCAGTGCTTAGTGAAGCTCAATGCATGTGGCATCCCTCAGTGATTGGTCAGTGCCGAAAGCACTATCGTTTATCCTTTCAAAAAGCGCTTGCTAAGGTGCTGGACAAAATGCTTAGCAAATTTGATATTTTCATTCCAGTTGTCAGGAGTTCTTGACTCCGACAGCACACGGTGAAGAACACGAATACTGCAGAATTGCTTTTCGCAAAATAATGCAACTAAAACGACATCGATTTGCTCATTAAGTCTTTTTTCAGCTCTCATAAATTCTTTGCAAACGTACAGATGATTCCACGACGTTGGCTGCTCTTTCACTAACGCTGGAGTGGGCCGATGGAACAGCATTTGCTATCCGAATTTATTCAGCGGGGTGGCCGAAAGTCAGTCACAGATTATCGTATTCCTAATAACATACATCGAATGTGCACATCCAGGCAAAAGGCAGCTCGTCTCAAACACTTTATTACCTCTAGCAGAAGGTTTAGCTCACTTATGGTAAGATCTTATTTGGCCGCTTTCCCTAGAAGTCGTTATCGTCAACATCGCTCAGTACAGCAACTTCCATTGACCTCTACGGGTTCAGTTTTCTAAGACTGACTCTCTCTGGTGAGTTCATTGACGTGTAAATGCCGTTGTTCATTCGCAGACGTGATTTAACGTTATAATGATCTATGCATTGATCAGTGAAGTTCGTGCGAAATGATGAACGAGGAACTTCAGTACAACGTAAAGAAATTACAACACATCAATTACATCAGTCTCGAAGTGGGTAAGACGCAGAAAAAACAAGTAATCGGAAATCGAACACAGAAATAGAAACGACGATAATATACGTAGGAAAAGAAATTGAATGTGTCACAAAAAGGTCCACATAGGAACACATAGTAAGAGCAGCGTTAAACACAAACAAACAAACAAACAAACAAACAAACAAACAAACAAACAAACAAACACACACACACCCACACCCACACCCACACCCACACCCACACCCACACCCACACCCACACCCACACCCACACCCACACCCACACCCACACCCACACCCACACCCACACCCACACCCACACCCACACCCACACCCACACCCACACCCACACCCACACCCACACCCACACCCACACCCACCCACACACACACACCCACACCCACACACACACACACACACACAACACACACATAAATTTGATCGTGATTTCTTTCAAGACGTTTAGTTGTTCCGGATAGTGTTAGTTGCTAAGCAAAATACTTCTTTTGTTTGTAGTGTAATAATTTTAATCTAAAACTCTCCTTAAAGAGTTTCCAACATCGACTTTCTATTAACCTCGGCATTGGATTAGAAATCTGTTGTTCTCCTTTCAACAGCTATCGCGAGGTTATCAATCAGCACACCTTTACTTCCTTACGAGTAAAGCGCATAGAGCACAACCATAGGTGACGTTTCGGCAGAATCGCCTTCTTCGGAGCCTGGAAGGGTACACTAATATGTAATATATGAGGTCAAACGCTTGAACAACTCAGATAGAAAGATGAAAATCTGGGCAATAGTTACACGATCACCGGCTTCTCGAAAAGCCTATCTGTTCCTATCTGTTCCTATCTGTTCCACTTTTCCAATCTGCATTCTGTCATGCAATCTTTTAACTGCCTATTTTTCTACTTTTCTTCTCCCTAAATACTCGAAATTAATTTGGATATGTCATGGGAGGTATAAAAGGATGGAAAGTGTAAAGCTCTCAGCGTTGATCAATCCTTGACGGTTGTACCATGTATTCGACTTCTTCAAGCAACGTTAGAGATGACTGAATGTGTATGTGGCCTATACAATGGCTACCTATGGCCTACCGATGTATCGAGTCAGTGCTGCTATCCTTCCAAACGTCTGATATAAATTTCGTTATCTCAGAGCAATGGAAGGTTTAATGAGCTTGAGGCGCGGGATCGAACCCAAATGCATTGCAATGCACATCTGTCCACTGCCCTACATGCACCGCATCACCTGTATCACCTGTAGTCCCGTTGATCGTCGAGTGACTCGAGCGGGCGCCAGTAAATCCTCCATTTTTCCCTATCGCGGGCAAGAGTAGCCCAATGGGTTCTCCTCGCTTTAGGGACTCGTCGAGCATCATATCTTTCTTCTAGGCTTTTCGTGAAGAACTCTGACCATCGGGTCGGTGGTCTTCCTGCAGTACGTTTGACATCCCGAGGAATCCAGTCACTAACAGCCCTTGTCCTGTATCTGCCGACCGTCGATTTTCACTCCCATATTATCCCTTTCCAATGTTCGCATGACGTTCTGGAGAGTGGCTGTAAATAATTTTGGCGAGATTGTGTCGCCTTGCCTAACTCCTCTTTTGACGTCAACGTTAATATCGTTGTAGAATGGTGAAATCTTGGTTGTGAAATTATTGTATAGCTCACGAAGAATCTTTATGTACTGAGTAGGGACTCCTTGATTACCAAGGGCTTCCATGACTGCTTCTATCTCAATTGAATCAAAAGCCTTCTCTAAGTCGATGAAAGTGAGACAGAGCGGTCTTTTGTACTCTCGCGATACTTCAATGAGCCTTGTTAACGTGTGAATGTCATGCACCGCATAAAAAGTATAAATGGACAAAAACTGCTTTAGAAAACATCACTGGTGCTAAGTCTCCTTGGAAAGTTATTACGTTCGTTAACAGTCGTTTCTCACAGAGATTTTAGAGTTCGCTCACTCGATTTCCAGTGGCATCAGTTGGTTAGAGCTTGATTAAAGCGTTTTTCTACCTCATTTAAGAATATATGCGGCTGGCCATCAATCTGGCTTACAAAAATGGAAGGCCTATAAGAAACAAAACGGTTCTAAAGATGGTGAAACTGCTGAAACGTCAGCTACTATGAATGACTAAACGCTTTCATAACAACCTTCTGTTGCTCATCAAGAAAACCGTGAATTATTAATCAATGCTGAGGTTAAAAGAAAGTGGGGCCTGGGCCTGTGATTCAAGTTTGACAGCTAGCAGAAAACGGCTGAGAAGGATAAAAAGTTTATCTATCGCTAAGAGGCACAACGTCCATCTAACCTTACCCATAGTACCGTAGAGGTGATCGAGTGCATATTACTGGTCTTGGAAGGTCCATTTTATGCGTGAAGATATCGTGCTCCAATCATCCCGTATTGGTACAGTGCCAGTTTAACTGAACCCAGATAGCTTAATTGGGCCAAGGTGTGGGGGTGAATGGAGGGCCCTATGTGTGCTGCACGGCATCTATGAGCATTGCACCACAAGCGGCTTACTTTGTCGGATATCAATGTTACAGCAGCAAAACAATCTAAAATTACCACTCTTTTAAACCAAATTTCCAATTGGCACATCACCTGTATCACCTGTAGTCCCGTTGATCGTCGAGTGACCCGAGCGGGCGCCAGTAAATTCTCCATTTTTCCCTGTCGTGTGTAAGAGTAGCCCAGTGGGTTCTGCTCACTTTAGGGACTCGTCGAACATCATATCTTTCTTCTAGGCTCTTCGTGAAGAACTCTGACCATCGGATCGGTGGTCTTCCTGCAGTACGTCTGACATCCCGAGGAATCCAGGCAATAACGGCTTTTCTCCAAGGGTTACCATTCATACACATTACGTGTTCGGTCCACCTTATCTTCGATTGTTTGGCGTATAGAATGGCATCTTTGATTTTTGATCGTTGACGCAGGTCGGAGCTTCGGATCCCATCCCATACTTGTGTGAAACGGGATACTCTTAGCATCGTCCTTTCGACTGCACGTTTAATAACCCTGAGTGATCTTTCATCCTCCTTACGCAGCGACCAGGTTTCTAACGCATACGTTAGGGCAGGAACCGTTGAGTCGAAAAGGTGGGCACGGAGTCGTGTGCTCATTGTTCTCTTTGCTACATCCTCGATGCTCTTGGGAGCTCCCCAAGCCGCTCGTTTCCTTCTGCTCAGCTCTGGAGCTAAGAAGTTAATCATATTTATTTCCCGACCAAGATAGACATAAATGGAGCATTAGAAGATATTCGTTCCGTTAAGCGTGAATGGGGCAAACGAAACCAATCCGTTCTTCATGAACATCGTTTTCTTGAGATTTAGTCGAAGACCAATCTTTCCACACGCTTTATCAAAGTCCGCAACCATACGTTTCGCTTGGCTAATATCTGGTGTTATAAGGACGATGTCATCAGCAAAGCGAAGGTGATGTATCTGACGGCCATCGATTTTCGCTCCAATATTATCCCATTCCAATGTTCGCATGACGCTCTGGAGAGTGGCTGTAAATAGTTTTCGCGAGATTGTATTGCCTTGCATAATTCCTCTTTTGACGTCGATGTTAATGTCTTTGAAGAATGGTGAAATCTTGGTTGTGAAATTTTTGTATGCTCACTCATATGGCTGTCCTTCGTCCAGTGTTCTGTCAATCTTGCTTAGGACGACTGGAGTGAAAAGTTTGTAGACGACGTACAGCAAGCAGATTGGGCGATAGTTGCCGATATCGTGTAGGTCGCCCTTCTTGAACAACAACGCGGTCTTGCTGGTCTTCCACTGAGTAGGGACCTTGGATTCAGACAGGTAACGTGTGAAAAGCCTAGCCAGTGTGCTTACGAGGACTGGCGGAAGGTTCTTCAGATGTTCTGATCTTATCCTGTCCAGACCTGGTGATGTTCGATTTTTCACCAACGAAATGGCATGTCGGATTTCGGAAGGGTGAACCGGTGGTACAACATGTCCATCGTCTTTTATTTTATATGACGGGAGGTGGACGTAGCTATCGAAGTGATCTGAGTAGTAATCGTGGGTGATTATCTCCATTGCCTTTCTGGACGCTGTTATTGTTCCGTCTGGGCGTCGGAGTGCAATCATCTTGGTCTTGTAGTCAGCGAAACTTCGGTGGGTTTTGCGAATGCTTTTCCCAGCCTCTGCAGCTTCGACCATTACTGCTGCTCTTCTCTCTTTGAGAACTTTTTTTATCGCCTGTCTGCATTGTATCGCAAGCTCGGACGTTAGTTCGCGGTTGCCTGCAGCTCGTGCGATTTCACGCTGGCGTATTAGCTCGAGTATTTCTGGAGACAGACGTCTCTTGGTGACCTTCGAACTCTCAGCTTTCATGGCGCTAACGTGATGATGTTCAATGAGCCGATCGTATTCCTCGTCGATATTGTCGACAGCGTCGTCTTCCTACAGCCGACTAATGAGTTGAATAAGTCACAGTTTGTGATGGTTCTGGGACTACAGTTTTTGAATTTAGCGGCCTTTTCTCCTTTCCGAGAGAAATGAAATCTTGCACGCACAAAGGAGACGGTGGTCAGATCCCGTGTAGAATTTTGGGACATCAGCGACATCGGTTAGGCAAAACTTTCTATTTGCTATGATGTGTTCTATATCGTTATGGTACTTTCCATTGGGAGATTCCCACGTCCAGCATCAACGGTGCGGCTTCTGGAATTGCGAGTTACCATGGATGGTCTTGGTCGCCATGATAAACTCAGTGAGAAGCTCACCCTGTTCGTTCCATTCTAATCTGTGGGCTTCAATGTGACGTTCCTCAGACGTTTTTCTTGGTCCAACCTTGGCATTGAAATCTCCAATGATGACCTTGAAGAATGGATGGTCTTCTCTGTAGAACTTCTCCATGTCCATGTAGAACGCTTCGACTTCTTCCTCGCCATAGTTTGATGTTGGCGCGTAAGCGACGAAGATTGTCAAAGCCGGTATTGATCCACATCTTTTTAATCGTAGACTTCTGATTCGGGTTGTAAACTGTTCGAATGAATCGATGTTCATGGACAAACTCGTGTTGACAAGAACGCGGACACCGCCTACTCCTCTACTGTCGCATGTTCCGAGGAACACTTCTTCTCCATTGTCACAGACGGCGTAGCATGAGTGGCATCGTCTCGTCTCGGCTATGCCGACGACGTCGTACCTTATCATTCTTGCTTGCATGAGCAAGTTTTCTATCGAGGACTTGGATGCAAGTGTACGTCCATTGTAGGCACAGATCGTCACCGTAGTTCTTCGTGATCCAGGCAGCTTCCATTGACCCTGAGATTTTAGCAGCCTCTCCGTACTCGTCCTACCCGACGCTGCGAAATTGGGGTCTCTTTCGGGGTCAGTGGAATGAGGCCCGTTTTTTAAAATGTGTTTAGCATATTTGGTACCCACGTATAGCTTACTAGGCTCTGAACGTGGGAGCTGGTGGGAAACCAGCTATGTAGCTTATCCTTCTGAAATTTTCTACGTAAAGGAGATCAGTAAAACCAACAAAAATGCATCGAAAAGGTACCTTTCTCAGCGACCAAAACCTTCTGGAAATATCGTCAAATGCTATACAAGAATTCTCCTTCGAGTGATTTGAGATCAACGACATCAGCGTATCATACGTATCAGTTTTCGGTGCTTTTACAATTTCGGTGGCCCTAACGAGAAAAAAATATCTAGCTCACAAAAAAGTTGCTAGTGAGGACGAGAACTGTGTTCGCTATGGTGACATCAGATGTTCAAAACATTGCCTATTACCAACTAATTATGAAATAATGTTTCGCTTTTCACTTTCTGCCTCCTACAATTTTTATGGCAGGGCACTAAGCGAAATAGAACCACAAGATTGCTGAGATATTTGCAAAACTCCGTACCGTAGGTGTCTGCGGTGGGGAACAAACGCGATATTGTCCTTTCCGGGGAGTAACGCGTTCACCACCATATCATGCGGATACTTCGACTGTCTCTCAACTACTCCTATCGATCACTTGCCGTCGGCAATCACCCGCCAGCTGGATTTGTCTGTGGAGCCTATATCGGCATTGAACCCAGTTAAGCTGAGGCTGTAGTTGAATTCGCAATGTTTTACTTTTAACCCTCCCTCTCATGGTGTGGTGGTGAACGCGTTACTCCCCGGAAAGGACAATAGCGCGTTCTTTCCCAACAGCAGATACCTGCGGTCCTGAGTTTTGTAAATATTTCAGCAATCACTAAACATCACTACGCTGATATGATGCAGATCGTGCGCATTGATTTTTGATATATTCTCCTGCTTCACTTATGAGATTCCGTTTTGATACCACGGCAACCCCATCAGTGTTTCCATAGCTTCCTGTACGTGATATAACGGTTTCAGGATTTTTTCCCATTGTGTTTTCTTTCCCATCGTTGTCCGTAGTCGTTGTTTGTTTCGGGTATGGTTACGGTTGTGGTTCACGAATCGTTTATAGCTTCGAATATAGCTTACGACCTGACGCACGAACACGTTTAGCCTGGGAGGTGCTTACGTCCTTTCGGGGCAAACTTTTTTTGCCCCTCTCATTGATTTTTTGATCCGGCTGTTCTTATTACACAAATGATTCTTCTCTGTTTACCTACTTAAGTGCTATTCGTTTTCCCAAATCTTAATGAAAAGACAACTTCTGGATGTTCGAATTGTGCAATAGAAGTTGTTATGCGTTCTAGTTATATTTCAAAAGCCATCGCTCAAGCGCGATGCGTGTGTTGATCGAAACTCTTGTCATTGATGAAGTATCCATTCATTTCTAAATTGCACAGCATAGCAACAGGAGGACGTTTAAGTCAAGAAATGGACCGGCAACGTTACGGGTGCTTCAGTTAACCAGTGATTTTTCCAGGAGCGCCGAATGAGTTCCACGGGTGCCCTTCATTCTCTACACAATTCCTCCTCTATGTCGTTTACCACTTTCATAGAACGCTTCAGGCACGCTTAGGATGTGGTGTTCGTAAACAAAGAGCAACACCGATTGATATTTGTTTTCCATCACGCCATGGATTTTTCATGAACTGAGCCGCTTTCCGATTCAAGCTCAGTGAAATACTTTCTATATATCTGCTTCATTGACACATTTTGGAAAGTCGTCTTTTGGATCGTCTCCGTATAAAAGAACACCTAGATGGCAAACGAAAAGCATGACAAAGTACCCCACTAGGCGCGCATAGGATACAAAAGCATAGCGGAAACGATTTTGAAGTTAAAGTCAATACTTTGTTTTCTTGTTCAGCAATCGCAAGGTTGTTATACAGCATACATTTACTTCCATAGAAAAGCACACAATACAATACAACACAACAGTAGCTGACGTTTCGACAGTATCGCCTTCTTCAGAGCCTGGAAGGGTATACTGATATACAATTTATTACTTTATTAGTTTTTCGTCTTAGTGTAAGTGTTATTGAAGTGTTTGGCCTAATTTATTAGACTAATACGAAAAACTAATAAAGTAATAAATTGTATATCAGCATGCCCTTCCAGGCTCTGAAGAAGGCGATACTGTCGAAACGTCAGCTAATGTTGTGTTGTATTGTATTGTGTTTTTCTATGGAAGTAAATGTATGCTGTATAACAACCTCTCGATTGCTGAACAAGAAAACAATGAATGGCCTATCTGTTTTCTTGTAGAAGACTTTATATTTTCCCTCACAAGTTAAATTAACGAGACAAATACGTTCACTTTTCGCAATGACAATGTGAAAAGTGCAATTAAGTTCGTTGTTGGAAAAATCCTGTACATTGTCTGAACTAAGTATTTTGGAGAAAAGAAGCGCTATCGAAAGTCCTTGGTTTGTTTTTTTCCTCAGATTTTTCGATTGTATAATTATTATGGATTACTAGGTTTTTCTAAGCATGTGTTATCACAGATTCCTTGACAAGGCATTGTTCTAAGTGGGTTTACCACCTATCGCTCTCACTTTTTTGTAAAATTTATTACTAGGAAGTACATACATGAAGATGGGAATGGTAATCATGAGTGGTCTATCATCTGTGAGCGAAGGCACGAGACTGGAATATCGCTGAGGATATCCCAGTCAGGTGACAATGACTGCATCCCAGGATACCAGTACTCTTTTTTGTACAGCGAGAAATTCAATGAGCGTTCGAAGTATAGTTCCCATCCATATGTAGCGTCTGAAAAGTAGCTATTCTTTGACAGGGATTGTCTTCTGAGTTTGAAAAACAAAGAAGTGACTATATGATTCTCTAAAAATTGTTCGAACGTTAAGTCTAAAAAATGAAGTGGGTTAAACAGCTTGTAGAGACCACATGTAGCTCAAATTGCTTAAGTCTGTATGTTTTTCAGTATCTATTCCTTCATAGCTCATTATCGTCCCATCCAGCTCCTTTCTTTCTCTAACTTTTCCATCGGTGCTTCCTCCTGCAGTCAGTTTTCCACACTTGCTTTCCCATTTTGTCCAAGTAGTTGTTTCTTTTGCCATAAATTCCTGTACCTTTATAACTACTTTTCGTAGTGGCTCAACGGCTCATCGTAGACGGTCTGTTTCACTGCGATGTACAACGGGGTACTGTTCACTTAATACGGTCTTACAAGCTGAGTCGGATGTTTCCATCTGGAGACCCAGCCAAGAGTAAACCAACTTCGGGAATCACCAGCTTCCTGTAATCAAACGAATCGGATGGTGGTAAGACTCCCTCTGATTAACAAAAGCCAACGAGTGCCCTTGGTGGTGACGATCTGAGAGAAACTTTGGCTCGGCTGACTTTAGGATTCCAGGAAACCACAATAACTAAGGCATCAAACCTCCACCTTCACTACCCACCACACTGCGTACTCCTATCTACGATGTTGGGTGGTAAGACAACCGGTGAGAGGCGATCAAATCTTGGGTTCCAAAGAATGTCATTCGAAAAGGAGAAAACCACTACACTCACGACACGCTGTGAAGGATGCTTGTTGTTCTGCACCTTTAACACAAGAACAGTGCCTTGAGATGCCGGTCTTTACGCTCTTCTTTCGGTCGTAGGTCGTATAAAATTTCATGTGATCGCACCTACAAGAAAGGAAGAACAAGAAGACAGACATGCACCGTTTAGATGACGGGGCCCTTTTCGAAGGAAATTTACGGTAAAAATTGTCGGAGGCGCTGGTGTTTTCGATTACGCATTTATTTCCCACCCAGTCACCTCCTACGAAATCCCCACCGCGTTTGGTCATTCATCGCATCGAATTTCCCATCAAAAAAAAGAAAGTACTATCCACTGCTACTCACAAACTTGTAGAACTGACCGCATTCTACAAATAGTTAGAGGAAGTAACACGCAACGAGAACGACCTTCCGTAAACCCACTGTTGGAGACTTCAACACTAGATGAGGAACGGACAACGAAATTAGGTATAGACAACACAAGGAAATTCTGAATAGGTGGACGAAGTTAGAATGGTAACTGTGTTGTTGGGCTCCTGTTGACGCCACGTCTTTTCCATGAGGATTGATTTTTCGAGAGGAGAGGAAATCGTTATCGAGCGTGAGAGTCTCCTAACGGCAAGACTCATGCAGAGATCGGCCATATTCTAAGGAACGGAAAATTGTGCCTCTTTGACACTTTAATAGTACCCAAATTTTTTATAGAATCTTTTGTCTTCTCCATGTGAAGACTCGATTCAGCCATAAGCTGGAAAAGAACTCCTGTTATCGTTTAGAAAAACGAAACAAGTCGTGTATGACCAGGATATTCTTGATAAAATTCTTTTCTGATGTGATTGGCAGATAAAGGAAGACCCGACTGTGGACTACACGCTATTTGTCGATGGGTTAAGAACTTGTGCCAAATGGTATCAGTTCCGCATAGAAGGATTTCAGACCACATCATTCACAAAAAAACTGATCCCTCTGCTATACACCTAGCACAAGTCGTAATTAATGCCAGCTGTAAAAGATCTTTACAGAAAAAATACGTCGCCATAAGCAAAATAAGTTAATAGAAGGAGCCCAGAGAAAAATTTAGAAGCGATAAAGAAGTAGTGCTTGGCTTCGTGCAATTTCAGTGCTCCGTTATCTGCATGGATTAACGAAGATGGATTTACAGAGACCACTTCGTACATGTATCTCGGACACCCAATGAGCATGGAAAACAGTATGAAGGAAATAATTAGACGGAAAAAAGAGCAGCATTGACCGCATTCTTTCATCTCAAGGAAGCCAACGACCAACTAACTAATGGACCTGATGCAAAAAATGAAATAGAGATGTCCTTCATAATTATTCACTTTGGAGTTAGATGATGGCCACTTTGGAGAAATACTGACTTGCAAGGTGTTAGCTATAAACTACGGAGCGCTGTTGAATCCATTGCCAATATAAAATGGCTGAAAATTACTATCAATAGAGCGAAAAGCGTTCTGTATAAAAAGACAGTGGCAGATGACGCCGAAATGTTGGCCCAATAAAAGTTTGTGTAATAACATCGTTTCAGCCTAATGATCTAAAAATATGAAAGTATGCGACCATTGATGCTTAGTTACTACCGGGTAATAGCCGATTGCACCTTTAGGTTAAAACACGGCTGAGAGAAAGGCGCAACGAAAGACTTTCATGGTGTGGTGGTAAACAGATTAGTCCCCAGAAACGGTTCATAGAGAACAGGACGGTGACCATGAAAGTCGGTATCCGCTAGGGAGTGTGTAACAACTCACCTGCCGAATCAACTAGCCCTGTGAAACTCGAAGTAGGAAGAAGTAGAGAAACGATTGTGAAAACTTTCGTGAAAAAGCTTAAAAAGTTGAAAACAACTGGCTCATTTAAAATTTTTAAAAAATTTCAAAAAATCGACTTATGATTAAGTGATTCCTGATATGAGATGTCCTTACTTTTTTGCTCAGATGAATATCCTCTTATTAGATTTGGATGATGTCCTTTTATGGTTACGTTTTCCGGTAGTTCACCTTCGTAAGCGATCACCTCTTTGTAGCGACCATTCAGCAAAATCTCCTCGTCTCTTTGCTTTTTAAGATACGTAAAACCCATCCTGAAAAACGGAGAACTGAAGAGTTAAGACCTTGACCAATCTGGCAAGTCATTTAATCCCATTATTTAATAAAGGTAAAAACGCCAGCTTAGGGGCGTTAAAGGTGCGAAAACAAAAACTGGGGCCATTATTTTTCGGCTGGCTTCTTTGATCTTTAATAATTATAGTTAATAATAATTGGAATAATACCTTAAAACCAGTAGATGTTGACTTTTTATTGAGAGATGGGTCACGCACGCGTTGATTTCAGTGCATATCGAGATGTAAGCGTTGACACTACTTATTGGCACTTATTCACACGCACTTCTTCTTTTTCTTCTTCCTTTCCCTTTTCCCGACTTCCTATTATCACACATGCCGTCGATGACTTACCAACGTTTGGTCTTCGAGGATCGATATTCAGATTCGTTATGATGAATGCAGGACTACTTGAGGTGGTTCAAACGACAGGAAGCCTTATATTAGGTAAGAAACAACTACATTACTTAAATGCAATTGAAGCGGATTAACGACTGACCCTTTAAGGAAATCGCCGTAACTCTTTTGTATCCTTGAGCAGTGTGATTTTGTCGCAAAGAATGTAATATTTCTAAGCACATAGTATGAGTACTGCCAATCGTCCTCTGTTAGTCCTACACGGTGGTATAGAAACCCTTTACTGGCGTCCTGCATCCAAGTCGTTCCATAGGAAACAAGCTGCAATTATTAATGGATATTTGTTCAAGAATGATGATGAATTAATGGATATTTCATGCTCTAATGTGGATTGTTTCAAATGAGGTGCAAGCACAGCTCAATGTATGCAATTGTTGTCTTGATTGGCACTTATTCACACGCACTTCTTCTTTTTCTTCTTCCTTTCCCTTTTCCCGACTTCCTATTATCACACATGCCGTCGATGACTTACCAACGTTTGGTCTTCGAGGATCGATATTCAGATTCGTTATGATGAATGCAGGACTACTTGAGGTGGTTCAAACGACAGGAAGCCTTATATTAGGTAAGAAACAACTACATTACTTAAATGCAATTGAAGCGGATTAACGACTGACCCTTTAAGGAAATCGCCGTAACTCTTTTGTATCCTTGAGCAGTGTGATTTTGTCGCAAAGAATGTAATATTTCTAAGCACATAGTATGAGTACTGCCAATCGTCCTCTGTTAGTCCTACACGGTGGTATAGAAACCCTTTACTGGCGTCCTGCATCCAAGTCGTTCCATAGGAAACAAGCTGCAATTATTAATGGATATTTGTTCGAGAATTTCATGCTCTAATGTGGATTGTTTCAAACGAGGTGCAAGCACAGCTCAATGTATGCAATTGTTGTCTTCATGGTTGCTTTTGAATCATGTATTTCTTATTATCATAGTGAAGGTCCATCTAGAAATTAGCATTGGCGAAACCGTGCTTGGATTCTTACTACATTTTGAAAACGATCAATAATTAAAAAGAATATGACAAGCTAGTTCTCATGATGAGGTAGTTTCTGTAGATAAAGGAATAATCTGCTCATCTTTAATCAATGCCTCGTGGATGCACCATGTATTCAACTGTGCGCAGAGATATAGTAGACTGAATGCCTACTTAACCTATACGATGTCTTGTGAGGACCTACGGATGTCAATTCTCTGTATTTCTGTTCTCCTGGACAAGTTTTGCACCAATTTACCTACGCTGGATAGCTCAAGGAGATGGTTGGCTCAGCGCACTTGATTGAAGCATGAACGACGTGTACACTGTAGGTAGGGAATATCAAATCATATCCCACACGCATCACTTATACATATTTAACTCCAGTGTAAAAGGAAACCTATTACTGCCGAGTTTTTAAAATATGATAACCTAAGATGTTAGTGATGAGACAATATGAAGCTTCTATTAGAACACAGTTTAATATAACCTTGGATTACTAAGCTTACACGAGGTTGATGAAAAGGTTTATTCGGCTAACGTTTTGACGTTTTCGATCCCGTCAGTGCCTATGGTTCGAGTCGATGTTCCCCACATGAGTACACCTTCTCGATGTTGTGGCTTCATTTTCGACTCAAGTCGAACCTTCTTCACTGGAGCATCGCTCGAATGAGGCAACCTCACACGGCGATGCTCTCTTATATGGGACGGTTGTTGTTGATAACTACTGTCCGTTGATAATAATTTATGTTTTAGCAATTTAATATATTTTCGGCCAGATATAGAAGACATAATTGAAGTTAGTGTTAAAACCGTCTTCTTCATAAGCGGAAGCAAAATTGTCAACGCACTATTTATTCGGCTGTGCTTAGCGTTTCGAAGGTTTTAGTCCTCTTTTTGGGCTGTAGTGGGTCACAGTGATAAGCATTCTTCGCAGCTATACATTTTCAATAATATGCACAAAACAGGCTAAAACCAGGATTTAAATCCTACGCTGAACAGGTCCATTAAAATATTAGTCCCCAACAAACCCACTGGCATGATCCCGGCTCCTTGGCCTAATTTTTTCCCATGCCTTCGAGGTTAGTAAATTGCTATTAAGCTCGTCTGGAAGGATAACGGTGATATGATGTATTGACAAGTTACAGTAAAAGTTATTGTGTTAGATAGATATGCATTAAATCAACTCTATGATGGCATGAATAGGGTTCAACGCACAGCTCATCGTTAGAGGTTTAACCAACGTAAAACTTTTTAAGCTCCATTTTTAGCAATTCTGCAAGCTCAGCAGTGGCTAAGCAAATGAATCTGTCAAATTTTCCACAAGAAGTTTTTGAAGATGTCAAAGTTTTTAGCTGATTTCTTTATGATCATCGTTTAGGAACTTCCGTACCGTGTATTTCTGCACTTCACCGGAAGAATTCCTCCGATGGACCAAGCCCAGAGTACCATTTGTGCATTGCTGAGTTATGTCGTACGGGAAATAAAGAGTTTGAGTTTTATCAGACGGTCCCTTTTGCTGCTCTTCTGCTAAATGAAAATCATAAAGCCTTCAAATATTAACGGAAAAAAAACAAAATTCAGTAAAAAAATTTCTGGAATAAAGCTACAGTTCAACTGCGCATAAAATGTGAGGAATGATATCACTGCTTAAATCACTTTGTAAGCGCCACCCTTACTTTCCTCTCTCCAAATGTGATTTAGTGAATTTTTTAGTCGTTGCCGCCTTTTCCATTTCTCCTCTTTAATTCTTCGATAGAGTCTCTTAGCTTTCCTCAATAATGCGGCTCAGTGATACTGACGACGATGTCATGAACTGCCTATGTTTGAACTTTACAATTACTAAGCAGGATTTTTAAAAAATATCCCACGGCTATTATTATTATTATTATTATTATTATTATTAGTTATGCAATTCTTAACTCACAATTATTAACTGCGTAGATCAGAGCACCGGTGGCTAAGCCAATGAAAATAAGAGCGAAGAAAATTTTTAGGATTACTGTACCCACCTGAAAGAAGTGCTTAACAACTATAAGCTTCTATTTAAAATTGAAAGCCTAAGAAAAGGAATCAGCTATTATCTATGCTATGGATAATACTCTACCTGAAAGGTTTATTCAGATTTTTTAAATCATCTGAGAGATCTCTACTTCTGCTATTGCAAAAAATTTCTAAAACTATCTTAGGAGTTCGGAAAGTGTTTTCCTTGGTGCGTTTTTATGGCCGTTCTCTTTATTGTCTTCCAGGAAACAAAGGTAAATATCAAAATTAACCGAGACGTTACAGCGTTAAAGTAAGCCTTACGACTATTGTTACTACATGACCTGTCATCACATCCATTGTGGATCCCAGCATTTCTTGTGTTCGATTCACTTTCCTTGCATTCATCGTTCACAAAGGTTTTGCGTAGGAGAGGCGGGTGGGTGTTCAGATGAGCCGACACCTTGCCTACTACCACTGAAGGACTGCATCACACTTATCACTTCGCTACCTCTTTCCGAGGTGGTCTTAATAAAACAAAAAGCGCTGCAAAGAAATGGCAAGCATTTTTTACCAAAGCAATAAATAAGGTTACTTTTGTATAAGTTACACGATATATTTATAAAGAAATTCTGACCGAAGTTTTGTCATTTCGCAAGATAATTGACGTATCATCACCCCAATCCTCAGATTCAGCGTTCTTCTCCTTGTCCTTCCTGGAAATACGGAGAGTGAAATGAGGAGGAACTACCAAAAAGTATCAAAATCATGCTTTAAAATGTTTTAAGCATTTTTGGGACGATCTGATGCTCTCTTTAAGAACCTTCAGTGAAACATAATGAACTTAATCGTGTGTTACGGTATAGACAGGACAACCATGACATTAAAGGTTAGGAAACGAAAGTTTTCTTAGGTCGACGGCAATCTTTATTTTTTATTGAAGCCGTATATTCTTTTATTCTGAACAAAAGACAGATGCAGTAGGCGATTAAAACACGAACGCTGTGCGATTTGCTTTACATTCGACTCCATTCGTTGCACCTTAAAGCTGGTTGAGTGCATAAGTGCCCTGTAAAAGGCCTTCTTGAAGTTATCGATGTATCTGTGTTAGTGTTGTTATCATTTCAAATAGCTTTGGCATCAGTTTTTCAGTGGCGGAAGGAATGGAGTTTGATCGGCCCAGAACGTGGAAGCATTAAACCGACGACCTATCTGATATGCAAGGTAAGCGTAACTACTTCGGTAAACGTATGATAACTAAGTAGTATAAACAGTAATTCAGTAATTTTGTTCAGTAAAGCAGCGACTAGAATTGCATGCATAGAATATTAGAGTTAATACCGGGCAGAGTGCTGAGCATTGCCATCGACGGACATCACTTGACATTGATTGGTGCTGTTATCAGTGGCTGTCATCTCTGAGGCACAACTGCTGATTCAACTGATTGGGTATCTGAAGGCTACAAAACAAACTTAACATTTACTCCAATAGACCGAGTATTCGGCAGTTGTATAACTTCCACGATCACTCAAATGTTTTTTTGTGTAATCTTAGGTGCGAAGTTTCACACAATGTGAAGATGATTGCCGTTGGTCGGATACTGGAAAGAACACCACTGTTAAATACAGTTTAGCCAATTGATTTCTCCACTACACTATGTTTCCTTTTTATTTTGAGAAGTATTTCGCTTAATATGGTGCCGTAAAAATGACGGTAGGGAGAAAATAAAAGGTAAACATTGTGAATTCAACTACAACCTCAGTTTAACTGGGTTCAATACCGATATGGGCTTTCCAGATCAATCCCGTTGACAGGTGATTGCTGATAGCACCGATTAAGTTAAGACATGGCTGAGAAAAAGGCAAAACAAGGGCCTCAATTGGTGTGGTGGATAACAAGTGAGCGTCGGAAGCAGAGTTTTCATCACATCTAATCATACTTGTGAATGTTGAAATCACTATTAACGTGAGTTTACCAATAAATGTGGATAACGTTTACTTGAAAATGCCAGTCAGAATTGGATCTTTATGGTTCAAAGGGTATAGACTAGTGCAGGACTTTACAATATTTGTTGTATGCGCTCCAACATGAAGCTACGACGAGAGCGAGAAAGAGGAAAAGCAATTCTGTATGGAGTTAAAAAAGGAGCCATGTTCTACGCAAATCTGAATCATCAACAGTGGTTACAGGTCATCACTTGCAAATTTCATCTCTGGCAGTGATCTTAGGAGAATGTGTGAAACGCATCACGTCGGGCTCGAAAACTAGTATGGAAGAGATGAGACAGTATGAGCGAAATAGGATAAACTTTCTGAATGTATCAGCATGACGAACACCATTCATAGCATGACGTTTTCTCCAGACAGTTTTATCTCAGCTTCCTATATATCAACGAAGAGTATCAAGATGAAGTTGAAAACATTATCAACAAATTAAGGTGCTGTTATCGCCTATTATTCCAATGTTCTACAAACACGGTGGGATCACCGTTTTCTGGCAAGATTCCTCTTCCTGCGGAAAGGAAAGTGAACAGGAAAAATCGAAGAGTTTCCAGAATTGCTGAAAAATGGAAGTTCTGCAGTTTATGACCAGCACGTATTCGCCAAGGCTTCAACATTGAGGGAAAAGGCCTCTACAGCATTTACCCAGTTCTCACTAATTGAATCTATTATATTATCATAGCGCTGTCTAATAGAAAGTGAACATGGTAATTAAAAATCTTTCTTCTGAATTTTTCTATACTCATTTGTTGTAAGTGGACTGCTCTTAAAAGAATCAGACCCGAACATTTTAAGAAACTTTCGTCAGCACCTTCCTGCACATTTAAGCCGGTCTCGTGAACGTCTTGCCGAAACTGTGATGGAATAGTAAATGATTAAAAGTAGATGGCAAACAGGTACACTATCACCTCTTGGTTTTTATAATACCAAGTATTAGCAAATTGAATCAAATGCTAACCAATATCCATGCAACGTGTTAAAACTGTGGTCTTCAGTCGGATCGAACTTTTATCCAAAAAGTTTCATTCAAAGTTAACGGAGATTTGGCTGAGAAGTTCAGGTTTTTTAATGTGTAAATCTATTTGCACATACCTCAGCCTTTTCATAGTCTATACGTAATGGCACTCATTTACTACAAACAAGTGGACTACACGAAGATTAGTGGATGTTTGAGATGCTACTAATCACGTCACTGAAGTTCGGGTCCCAATTTTGAGTTTCTTTTTTCGTGGACGTTATGAAAAGTACTTGGATGGATAAATTCTATATCAGTATTGCCGTCTCCAGGAATTGAAAGAGGCGAAATCCACCGAATCATTAGCTACTGTGAAATACAAAGAACCTCTTATCAACTCTTCAATGCTACAGAATATCTTCAACTTTGCAGTACAACACTTTTTTGAAGTTATCAACAAAAAAAAACAGAATAAAAGAGACTAGAGGTATACCTGTTGAGATACCATAACGCATGTGGATTGCTGATTTTGAGGTCATTCGTTGCCTAGGTAAACATAACCCACTTCGTAGGGAAATCCCAATCTGAATGGGCACACTGGAGACCTACTACCAAATCGTTATTCAACTCATCCAATCGTTACAAAAAAAAAAATCCTCGCCAGTGTTGCGTTGTTCATTTCAGGTTTAGAGGAGTGGTACTTCCTTTTCAAAACATTTAAAAAAGATTTCGTGTGAGAACAATAAGAGCATTTCAATCCTATAAAGTCCGGCACAAATTTAAATAGCAATATTTATAATTGTTGCTGAATGAAGTATAGCATGACGACATATTAATTATTTTGCTTAGAAACTATTAACCTTCGAAAGACCTTTGTTTCTTTCTCAAGGCCACCTTTCTACTTCATTAGTACACTGCCTTCAATTGCGGTAAACCACCAGTTCGATCTTTCTCCAAATTCTACCACTATGTTCTCTCAGGACCCTTTATTACTTCACCTTCTTCTATTTTACTTTTTTAATACCAGTATGTTCTGGCTGCATATTCAGTATTTGAAATGGGTTATCCAAGTGTTTTCGAGCAACATGATCCGTGGGCAACATGGTCTTTTCGAAATACATGGACGAGAGAAATCCGTAATAGCTAGCACGATCTGTGAGTCTTTGCTTAAGAACTTATTTCGAAGCTACAGTGTTCTTTTCACCCAGGGTCGACTTTCTATTAACCTCGGCATTGAATTATGAATTCTTTGTTCTTTTGTTCTTGTTCTGTTCTTTCGCTTTCTCCATTCTTATTCTCGCTATTTTTGTGAAACTCAACATATTGGCTCTCAGTGCAGGTATGATGAGCTAGAGGGTTATTTTTTACCCAAGCAACCCGTAATTGTCCAGAGCTCACGACCTTGTCGTGAGGCGCCAAAAAATCTTGAAATTATTAAGCACAATGAGGTTTGTGCTCATCTTTACGTGGAAAAATTATTGTCGACTTGAGTTACCAACAAAAGTCTGCATTTTTTTAAAACAGCAAAGCTGTAGTAAATAAATGAGTGGTAAAATGCTATGAGAAAAATAAAGATGACAAGACACGAGAAAATGAGGCTTAGAGGCTCGACTTTTTTTTAAAAAATGTTTTCCACTTTCTCGTCTAATTGACACCAGAACAAAATGGTGGAACCGACTTCTTGAAAATGGCGAGCTTCATTTTTATTTAAAAAAAATTTTAGCATAATGAGTCCATTCAGTAATAATTTTGCGGAGAGTGCACTGAACCCCTTTAAAAATTAACATTGAGCAATAATATCTGTCCTTTACAAAATGCTCAACCAGATGGATTTGGTTGGGCGTGTGTGGCGCAGTGGTTGGAGGCGCCACTGCGACACGCACGTGGAATCGATCCCTACGCCCATGGCCCACCAAGCCTTCCATCCCTTCGGGGTCGGCAAATTGGTACCAGATTTGTTTGGGAGGATAGCAGCACTGGCTCGATACATCGGCAGGCCACCGGGAGTCATTGTAAAGGCCAGATATGCATTCAAGCACCTCCAACGATGCTTAATGAAGTCGAATGCATGGCGCATCCCTCACGGATTGATCAACGCCGAGAGCTTTATCCTTATCCTTTATCGAGATGGATTTCGATGACAATGATCAGTGGGAAAAAATCTCTTGCTTTGCGTGCCCTGATTGCAGTTACGATTCACATCTACTGTGGAGATGCCCGTGCTTGTGCGGTGAGCAGAGTTTCCTCTCTATCTTTGACACCAGTAAACATTTTTATAAAATCTGCCCCACAAATTACTCTTACGAGGATTCACAACCGTTATTTCTACCTGTAGTTATACGGAAATTTGAGGAAGATCACCAAAGAAAACAAGCGCTGATGATTTTAAATAACAACAGTATAACTCAAAAGACCGACTTTCTATAAACCTCGGCATATGTAGATAATATATATATATATTTATTTATGATCTTATAAACTGATCTTCTTTAGCTGCTGTGAGGTTGGTGATGTGGAAAGTGATGAAATATCTGAAATATACTCATTTTGTATTTGAAGTACAAACCCGTGTTCTATACGAAGCCTTTCTTCCACGGCCTTGGTTGACCGCTTATAACCACGACCAGTGATGAAGTTAATTACCATCTGATTATTTGAGACGACAGGAAAGGCTGCATTAGGCTGAGGTCCACCACCAAGCCACACAGGACGGAAGAGCGGAGCGCGCCAAGCAGTCCGCCACAGATGGACGACGCCGCCCAGTGGCACCTCAGCCAGCAAACCCAGCACAACGGGTCACCCATCCCAGCACCCGTCCCAATCAATGCGGTAGGTTAACCCGGAAACCCGCCCACCACCAAGCCACACAGGACGGAAGAACGGAGCGCGCCAAGCAGTCCGCCACAGATGAACGACGCCGCCCAGTGGCACTTCAGCCAGCAAGCCCAGCACAACGGGTCACCCATCCCAGCCCCCGTCCCAATCAATGCGGTAGGTTAACCCGGAAACCCGCCGGGCCACGATGGTCACTTTACCGCTAGCACACGCAAAAACAAGTGCCATCACGCACCTATAGGCCAAAACACGGCCGAGAGGAAGGCGAAACGAAGGACCCGCACAGTGTGGTGGTGAACACCTCAGCACCCGGAAAGAGTGATAACAGGTTCGATCCCCACCGCAGACACTAGTGGTCCGGATTTCTCCAAATATCTCAGCACCATCGCCTTGAACTCGAAAGTGCTATGCTGCTGGTGCTTGTCCAATTAGTGGAGCACAATGACTAGCTGTGGCACGCTATATTGAAAGAATGGGTACTTTGTTAGTGCTCGTTGTAGCTCCACACTGTGATTAGTACGATTAATGATGATGTAGATATATGTAACTTCAAGTATTAAATGCTTGAACATAAGTCGAAATTGCAACTTTCATTTGCTTCCTACTTTTTTGAAGATTACGATTTGAACCCGCGATTACTCTTATCAGCACTCAGCCCCTACCCACCACACCAATCGAGACCTCTGATTTGTTTTTCCCTCAGCCATTTTTTTTTTTACTCTATTGATGCTCTCAGCAATCATCCGTCAACGGAAATGATCTGAGGGGCACAAAAATCCCCATTGAACCCAGTTAAGCTGAAGAAGAAGGTTCTATCAACAAACCGAACTATTTGGCTAGAATGAGACAAATAGACAATGAACGAGAGATAGCTGAAGACTTAGGAAAATTCGGTCGGGATGCTCTGAAGTGATAAGTCTTAAAACAATGAGTAAACGAACAATCCAAATCCGATAATCCTTTACGATTTGTAGAACAAATCCAAACTGCTTATATTCACGCAGTTTCACCTAGCCTTCTAGACCAAATCGAAGAATGAAAAGGAGATTTCATCCTAATGATCAGAGAAGATCCAGACTTCTCGTTGTGAACGGATTCAAATTCACTTTGAAGTGATTCCGGTCGACCCTTCATTTAGTCCCCGCACGAAAGAAACAACCAATTGATTTTCTGTCAGATAACAGTACGATTATGAAAAACGAACATTGTTGTGAAAGAATATACGCAGAGCTTTGACTAAATATGAGCAGTTGTCGTTTTTTCTTGAATTAAATTCAAACACTCATGTGTCGCGTTTTGAGTTTTTCGAATGCACGACCATACCAATAATACATTAGAGTACTGTAAGTTACAGTATATCGAACTCCAACCTTTAAGAAATACTTGTGGCAGCAACTAATATGAGAGATGGGAGAGACAGAGACAGACAGAAAAGGCCTTGAGTTATGGTCCCGTAGTGATAAGGCTTTGAGAAACACGATTGAGGATAATGAATTATGAGTGAATACGACCCTTATAAAATATATACAGAGTAGAATAAACAAAATTAAGTAAAAATATCGGAGATTAAATAAAAAACGAGATGATGATGCTATTATTAATGTCATGAAAGCTGACAGAATATAAGCATTGCACAGAGACATTATCAATATGATTGTTAGGATTTGAAAGCAGTTATGAATCGTTATCGATCTGCAGCTGATCATCTTCAGTACTACAATCATCATCATCATCCATAGCAGCTACTTCATCAACATCATCCACTTTACTGTTACTGCTTGAGTTGTCGTTTGTTGGATAGACCTCGGACGATGAAAGTAAATTCGTTGATATGGACGATAAATCATTGTTGATAAATAGATTTGGTGGAATTAAAGGCATATTTGAACCAGCAGACAAAGCTGATATAATGGCTGATATCGCAGCTTGTTCGTCTGGAGTCTGTTCATTCAGTTGAACGATACCCGCACCTCCCATCACCAACGCTATCAACTGTGCTTGAATTTCTGGAGTTAGTTCTGGAAGTTGGCCACCCTGAAGAAGAAGCACTTGACACAACTCGGCATAAAAATATTTCTCTATAAAATGTTGCCATACATGCGGATTATTCCAAAAAAAAGACTCTAAAACTTCTCCAGAATTTATCAGATTCACCACAGAATTGAACTCACTTTTTCCCTAAATGTGCGCTTCAAGTAAAAGCGTGGGACTACTGCTGTTGTTGCAAGCGGTATACTAAGCTGTAGACTTGTATAATTGGATACTCGAGTAGCCCGTCTCCACTTCTTGTGCGGGCCCATGCGTTGTTTCCATTGCTTCGGAGTTTTGCTGATTTAGCCATTGTGGTTCTCTGGAGTCCCGAGGTCAGCTAGGGCAAGGTGTGCCCGAAGTCGTCACCACCACAGGTTATCACCAACTTTATGGATCAGAGGGAGATTTGCCAAAATGCGACTAGTTTGGTGCCAGGAAGATGGTAGATCCTGTTAGTGGTTTACTCTTAGCTGGGCTCCTGATGGAAATGCCGTACCCCTCATTAGCTTAGCAGGCTCTGCGGGGAGGATAAATCCTCTCGTTATACAACGCAGCACGACACCCAGGAACACCTCTCAGCCACGATTACGCGGTAGGCCTTTGGGAGGAATTAACTTGCATAACGTGAACAATGTTAGGTGACCACTTATAATTATTCGATATAATTATAATTACTTATAATTATAATTAATTAATAATTATAATTATTATTCGGTTAGGTAGATTAAGTGGATAAACTAGTTATAACATAGATCTCCTGAATACCAGAATTCAACGAAAACTTTGCTCAATCAGGTTACTCGAAGTTCTATACCACTCATGATTTTGGAGTGAAAATTTTAATATAATTTCTTATTTACTTTTATTTTACTCCATAGTAACACAATACATTCGTTCAGTACCAGCTAGCCCCTCGGGCAAACGAAGATCTTCAAGCCCTTTGAAAGTAGACGAATCAATGTTAAATTTGTCTAGAAGGGTAATTACTTTGACTAGATACATCACTAGATCCCCATAAGTGATTGTCCAGGAAAAACATCCATTCATTTACCTCTACTAATGGAATCGAATACATAGTTACTTCGAAGGGATCGATCAATGCTAAATGTCTTATCCTTTTACCTGCATCATCAACTTTAGTAGTTCAGTTGTACTTTCCATAGCTGCTGAAGAAGTTGGCGTTTCTTCCGTTAGTTTAGTGGCGGCGGTATTGTTTGCTTTTAATACATCGACATCACTCATAGTGTCTCCACTAGCAAGAGGTACCGCCTGCAACGATCCACTTTTTTCTTCTCTATCATCATTAAATTGATGGACTCAATTCGGCTTTTTCTTTTAGAACACATCTGGACGACTCGACAAATGATGCTTTCCACGTAAATGAATCGAGCACACACATCCCAGAAATGCGCTCTACGAATGGACTGTAAACAACACTTTAGAAAGTTCTTTCAATTTTTTAAACGATAAAGAAACGCGATAGACGACAAACTTTTGAATACGTTAAAGACATGCAGGACGACACTATGGCCCAGTCTGGCTCAAATATATTAATTACTCCATTTGCTACCCATTTACTGGCTTGTGAATTAAATCCAAAATTAAAATAAACATAAAATATAAGCAAAGCTTACTGCTCTTAACTAAAACTTAACGAACTACACCAGAGACCTACTGGAGAAGTCTTTCCTCGTTTCATCTTGAAATAGAGAAAACGATTAGCGACGTAGCTATCAGGAAATCATGTCGCATAAAACGTAATTTAGTCACAACCTTAATTTGGTTGCAATGTAGTGATACCAATATTCGAATACGAGTTCCACTCTACCTGATCCTGAATTCGTTTCATTTCATTCAGATTTTTCACCCTTCTTAGATATGCAATGCGATTATCCACTTGTCTACCAAGACGAGGATTATGTGGCAGACCAAGACGACGTACCTTAAAGAATTTTTTGAACGTTCTTTTGTCTGGTATAACTAGTAAACAAGTATGAATTGGTCTATGTGGTAGAAAGGCTGGAATAAGGAAGGTTTCACCGATAAGTATGAAAAATTGTTTACGCAGTACGACTCTTTTTTAGTAATGCGGAGTAAAGCCAACGGATAGCACACGCATTGAAAAACAGAGTTTCTGCGAAATCGAGTGAAAAAGTGATAAGTGAAAGTGATAAGGTAGATAAGAAAGAACGATAGAATAAGAGCAAGAGAATGGAAGAAAAGGAGAGAAGGAGAGAGGAAGAGAAAGAAAGAATAAGAGAACGATAGGACAAGGGGATGAGAAAAGGAGAGGGCTAGAGAAGGAGAGAAAAAGAGAACGAGAGAAAAAAACGAACGAGACAAGAAGAGAGCCACAGAGCGAGAAAACGAGTGAACAATAGATCAAGAGCACTAGGGGAAGAAAGCGGAAGAGAACGAGAGAAAAAGAAAACGAGGCAGGAATAGAATGAGAGAAAAAGATAACCAGAAATCAAGGGAACGAGAGAAGATGAAAAGGAAAGACATAAGGGGGAAAAAAAACAAGAAAACGACAGAATGGTGAGAACGAGTGAATAAAAGAAGGAAGGAAAAAGAAATCTAGAGAATAAGAGAATCGAAGAATAAGTGAACATGGAGAGAAGGAAAAGAGGGAAAGAACGAACAGAACGAGGGAGCAAATAAGCAGAAGAATGAGAGAACAAAAGAAGGAGAGGACAAGAGCAAGGAAGACGTTAATATTAAAGTGTGTTACCTCCTCTTCAAGTCTTTCTTGTCGGACAGCATTGTTCCAATCCTCATAGAAAGAGCGATCAACAATTTCTCTTAGTGTTCTGAAAAGAAATACACTCAAAATAATAAGTAGTACGACTTCACGAGATGAGAAAAACACCATAAATATTATTGCTATTATCTATAAAGTTGTTCGTGTTTTCGTTTCAGGATATAAGTTTATATAAAAGGCATTGATTTCTGTTAGACATGAATGCTTTCCTTTAAAGTTAGCTGACTCAGTCCAAGGAATAAGAGATGCACCACAAAGATATGATTACATTAATAAAAAAGAGCGAATAAAAGTCATTGACGACACCAACTTTGGCAATCCAGCATGAGTCCCCGGTGTTCCAACTGGCTCCATTGCATGATTGTGAGCACCTCGCTCTTCCACAATAATGAATTCGTTCATTCTTCTGGCCCTTACTCGATAACGACATTTGCTTTGTAAGCGATTAATGCACTCGTAACTGAAGGATCAATAAGAGTCAAATAAACGCTAAATAATCTAAGTGCTCCTTACTTATTAACGATTAACGAGAACAACTAAGTGTTACCAAAGAAAGCACTCAACAATGGGTTACTATTAAAGCATACTGGTTATTCTGCTAATGATGAAGGCGATAAGGGAACAACAGTAGAACGAATGGCTACCGATCATTTAGAGATGAAAAGCCTTATAGCATTTGAATAATAAAGGATACCGTCCTCTGTTTTTATGCTGAATATAATTTCTAAAGAAATCAGAAACTCTAAAAATTTGATACCGAAAATTACAAAGTAGATCGCGAATCCATAAGTACAGATTTTCAAACTACATAACACCACTAATAAAAGTGTGGCCTCGAATCAGGCACCGTGATTCTCTCCGAACGTTATCAATCTGACTTATTTCAGACGAACTTATGCAACACAGTGAACATCTGACCCAGGACGGAGTCGAACTAGGACGTTGGGCTTATTGAGGGGCATTGGTAATCTGCGCAACCGTTGCTTCGTATTTCCGTATTATTGACTCACATTGAACTTTGCTACGAAAAATTCTATTTTTATTGCACTAAGATAAGAAATAGAACAGTTTTTAGTGGATCATTCTACTGAAGGTGAGTGTTTTAAATGACAAATCACGGCTATTAATTACAGTACTACAAACTGCTGAAGTTCAAGACCCAAGCATTTGTCGTTACGGTCATATTGCCTAGAACAAATTCGTAGTATAATATCCTTTTTTTCTTAATCCCACTAATAGCAGAGAAGTCTCCGTTTCGTGTAGATCCAGTTTGAGTTTATATGATGGAAAATTTCCTCTCGATAGCTACTGAAGGTTGTGGGTATGGTTTGAAGGAGAGAACTGAGGTTTTGCATCCTAACACAAATGAATCTCTTCCTACTTTCTAAACAACCATGGCCAACACTTTGGTGTACGTTCAATTAAAGTGCTGTTATATAGTGAAAGAAGTATGAATCGCCACCGTTCAATATCTTTCTTTCAGTGATTTTATCTCAGTTCTAGACTTCTTTACCGCCAACAGAACTTTATTATAAACTTACTATTCATATCCATCCAACTTCTTATCATCCCTCATCATTACATACAAGGAGTAAATTAACGCATCGAATTCTGTCTTGTGTACGGTAGTAAAGCATTCATGCCATGGTTCCTGACGGTAAGGCCTAAACTATGCACAATATTCTCTACGTTCTGAGTTAATCTTCTGGTATTACTGAGTTGCCTGAGATGAACATATGTATTGATAAAGATATTGATAAAGGTTGATAAAATCTCATGGTCAACCGTCCCATTTTCTGGGTCCCATGCCAATCAAATGGTTTGCGAGCATCGATAAATATATCGGAAGGGCAAGCAGACATATTCTGGTCATATAAAAGTGGAAAATCACTTATACAAGTGAAGCACCGATGTAAAGGTGAAAACAGTAAAGCTGCTGGAGAAAGCACAACGTTTGAACTTAATGTGCTTGTTACATCTTCACCACTAGTAGTTTAGCCTTACTTTCTTTAATGTTACTTACTTACTTAATACTTTAATGGCCCGTCCTCACTGGTTGTGTGGGCTCCAGCATAATCTCCAATTTTTCGAGATTTGCTGGTTAAGCCATTATGGTTCCCTGGAGTCACGAAGTCAGCCTGGCCAAAGTCTGCGCCAGGTCTTCACTACTAAAGGCAGTCACAGCCCTTGTGGATCAGAGGGAAATTTACTACCATGCCACTTTGATACCGTTACGGTGGTGGATCTTGGTATTGGTTTACTCTTAACTAGGCTTCCTGATGGAAACGCCGGACTCCTTCTTTTTTAATGTTAGAAACTTTAAATAAAGAATATGGTCACTAAGTCAATATTACTTAACAAAACCTATACTTGAATACCTAGGTTCCTTTCCGCTAAATGCTGGTTGGGTTTCGGTCTGACCGTCACTATTCGGACTCTGGTTGCGAGGAGTGTCACTATCCGACGAGCCAGCCGGTTTTGCATCAACAGGCGTCTGAAGCAACTAGATAACTATCTTATTAAGTTTAGTTTCTAGGATTTCAAGACCTTATCTTCTGAAAACTACAGTGGAAAACTAGTCAGGCTGATAGCAGGTAATATTTAAGTCGATTCCTAGTTCAAATCTATTCATTATTACCACTGTTACCAGAATCAGTTATAAGAAAATGACACTAGGATTTAGGAAGAGAGACAACTTCCTTGCAACAATGAACCATGCAGGTAAACCCCAGTGAGTACTTTAGACCTGTTCGATTAATCCTACACTCATTACACGTATTTTCGAAACACTTAGTCAACAAGTCATTCTTATCTAAGAGTATGAGAGATTATTTGAGCAGACAAATGGAATTCTGAATCGATTACGTTCCACGCTTTATGGTTTAGTCGAGAATGCAAAACAATCTTCAACTATACACCAATAATTAACCATGTATCAGATCATGAACTGATTGCCCTGGGTTATCCAGAAAATAGACTCAAGACGGTGGTCTTCATTCGTAGATAGTCATTTTATATAACTTTCCCTCTGAATGAGGTCAAACTCCCAACAATGTGATTTCTAATAGAAAAGAATGACTGCTATAGGGATGTGGTAATGTCTTCATCTTTCTCGTTGCTACTGACAAAAATTTCTCCTTCAGTTGTTGTCCTCTAACGCAACATACAACCTCGTGACTATCCGTTCATCAAAAACGGATTCCAACAGCCATTTTTGAAGCAACAAAGAACCTCTAGTCGAATAAAATCTCCTCATTGCAATATATTTTACGCTCACGGATCCATCAGTAGACGATTTTCATACAGCCTTACAACGCAGGCGATCTTTCCTACGATGTTCATAAAAAATTTTTACAACGATTTCTTTCTGTTCCTCCTGCTTCCACAATCTAACAACGGATTAGACTGTATGTTATAGTTGCACTCGGTCCGAAGAAAAAACACAAAGTCAGAATATTCGAAAAATGCTCGCTTCCCAAATGTGGTGAAAGCGTCAAAAAGGTAGAATGAAATCGTGCGTAGCTATGGTAATCTCTTATATTTGCTAATCACAAAAAGAGAAATGATTAGGAAAATTGAACTGTCGACTTTAACTTGAGAATTAAGTCATATTATTGGTCTGTGTCTGCATAACTATTATATGAATTTTGGAGTGAAAACAAGACTAAGTAATCATAAAGACACGAAAATGACGACGAACATTAATTTTGCTATTCCTATCACTTCCATTATTATATACCAAATTGAAGGGCGGATAGCATAGTGGTAGTGATGCTCGCCATTATGAGCATGTGCTAGTTCGATTTCACTCCAGCCTAACCAAGCCTCTTATCACTCCGTGGTCGGGAAATTGGTACCGGACTTGTCTGGGCAAAAATCACCCTCTGCAATCCAGTTGGGAACGCTCTAGCCCGGTTATATAAGGATTTCAGGGAAAATTGCCCGACCAGCATTCTACGACGTTCAAGACGAAATGAAAATTCTCAAGCAGCAACCGAAGTCACACGTGAGGTTGGAAGATCTTCGTGGACAATGGATGCGAGGAAACGAATCGAATGTAAGTGCTGGGATCCGCATGACGATGGGTCATATAAGATGAAATAAAAAACTATATTGAATAAACAAGCCATATTTTAAACAAGAGTTCCGTAGAGGATTCTCTGGGAATGTTAGTCACAAAAAGATGGATGCTTTCTAAAGTTATCACTCCTAGAAGTTACTTTTATACCAAACAAAACCTGTGAGCGAAGCTTATATTTATTTGTTATAAAGCAAAGGATCCTCTATAAGATGAGATAACACGAGTAATATGTCATACTGTAGACGAAGTTCGATGGTAATGCAGCGGATTAAGAACGCTGTGATGTCAAATACTTAAATATGTCACAAAAAGGTCTCATTGATCGATTAAGAAAGCAAATATTTAATTATTGAAGCAGAGACTAATAGGATAAAAGACGAAATGGTAACCAGTTTTGCGTTCATCAATCCCTTAGGAATGCGCTATGCATTCGTTTCCATTCGCAGTACCATAGAGGATAAGTGAATGAACAAGTGGTCCAGAAAATAATTTAAGGTACCTATCGATAGTCAGTCCAGTGATTTTATTTGTCATACAAAACTGGTAACAATATTCCAACCACGTAGGGATGGAAGTTTGTTTAATTCGGAGGGTAGTGTCGAAACAACAAACAGTTTATTGTAAGGCACCCTTGAGCACTGCGCTACGCATGCACCTAACAGCAGTATTTCCGTAAGGACGGAATAGGATACCGTTTACTATCGTACAAACCTTACTACAGCATTTTATATTAAACATATGAATTAACTGTTATGGATGATTTACCTCGTTGAGTTTGATCTTAAACATACCGGATAGTTGAATGCTGGAATTTGTTGAAGCATAGCACCCATGATATCATCCATTAACGGTATTTTATCAGGAGATCTTTGTAAAGGCTAAAATGTTAATACTTTCAGGTTATATTACTCAAATCGATAAGAACTATGGACAGATGTAGAATTATACCTGAGTGGCAGCAATAAATTGATGCAGACTAGTTAAGGCGTTATCCTCGGTCACTGCCATCTTTCTCTAAAACGATGATCAGGAACTTTTAAGAAATAGTAAAGAAGAATCTGGAAATGCACGGATACGGTCTAAGTAAGCGAATGAGAAAGTCCGAAGTAAGCCTAGAAGAGCTGGTGGTGAAGAAGACTGTTCGACTAGACACATTCTACAGTGCAAAGAAATTGTTAGCAGTAACAGTAATGATTAGAAGAAACGCAGAATTCCCAAGACATCATCTCGAACACTTATCATCCAGTAGTATACAGAGGAACGAGAAGCGCGCGTAGAGATTGTTAAGTTATACGACAAAAATAACTAATTTCTATTGTTCTGGGTTTAATAATGGCTATCAGAACGTGATGAATAAAGGCTTTTACCCCTCCAAAAATATCACATCATCTAGAAAATTGAAATGAAAATGTGTTGTAAACGTTCGTAAAAGTATATGGTCAGATATTTCTTGTATTTCTCTATTTCTTTCATTGACTAGAAGAAGGTAAAATGCTAGAACTTAGACTGAAAGCCTCATAAAGCCGCTCTAGCATATTTTTTGATTTGAGCTCAAACACGCTAAATCGTTGGACAGGCGAACGTCAAGCATCATGAGACACTAGGATTCTAGTCAAATGGTGGTTGTCGATACGAAATGGTAACTGATCACACAATCGCATCCAGACAAGATGAAAGGTGTTTGGTTTGCTGTACGAAAGTTATGAAAGAACACTGAGGACTGGGTGATGGGTGGTAATGGTGGTGAAAATCATTCGCTTATCGGCCAATGTCAGTCACCTTCGTCTCACTGAAACCCGAAGATAAAATTGCGAACCGTAGAATGCGAGTTCTTTAAAACGGTGACATCGTAAGTGATGCGGGAGCGATGCCGATCGCTCATGAAACACTCACAAAGCGTCGTGGAAAACTGAAAGCCTAGCTGAAGAATTCGCCAAGGAAGTCTCGATAGTGAAGTGTGGATTTCTGGTTCAGTGGAACTGAGGTTCATTTCAAAAAACGACTGAATATGTCGCTTAATATAGAAAGACTTCATGAAATGATTAACAGACAGGATGAAATCTTCCACAGACTACAGGCGATTTTAAAAAATTCCATCAAAAGAAGATAACATACAACATTTTCGACTTCGGATGATATCACCATCACAGAATATTTTTGGTTTTTTGATGAATCATTACCGAAATTGGAGGGAGAAGGGAAGGAGGAGGAAGGCATTCGATTTCATGAAATCAAATCCCCGTTGCTCAGTTTTCGACTTCATCCGGTTTATTGAACATTTCGAAGCTACATGGTCTGGTCAACTGTCTGTGTTTACGAATATTACAAACCAGTGCATAATTTCAATTCGATTCGTCGTTACGTTTTTATAGAGGTGTTTTTTCCAGATTCGAGAGACAAATGTCAGGGCACTACTAGTTTGTTAGTACGGACAAGTTGCCTACATTTGTGGATCCACAGGTTTGCTGCTTTGGGGATAGTTTTTTTTCCAAGACACCAGAATTACCTTTTGTAGCTGTTCTAACCTTCCTCACTGGAAGTCATGTAAAAAGGCTGTGAGTTTTTCAAGAAGCAGTTGATCATGTAATTGCCATAGAGTTTTTCGTCTTTTTGAAAAACATCGAATTCCTTTTCGATTTGGTTGAGTAAGCCATGAAGGGCGAAGTCCTAGAAGAACTTTTACTTTGCCACCTGGAGTATATCTACCTTGGCATGGTCAGGGAGAAACAATTGACCGGTGGAAGTAAATCGTTATCAGAAAAACTTACATCTATCAATAAAGACCGACTACAACGGTATAAGACGGTGTAAAAGGAAATTGAAGTAACGTTAGTTTGAAATTTCAGCTGCTACTAAACTGCTTTAATAAGTGATCCTAAAAAGAAGAACAACGAAGTCATAATAATTGCTGTAATAACAAGGATAAAGACTAGCTAAGGACTAGCTGATCTCTTTCACTGTTAACATTACGGAAGTCTTAACTACGAGAAAGAACAAGTACTGTCAAAATTCAACTAGCGTCCATTACTCTAATGTTGCGTTATAACACTTACTATAATTTCCCAGTTATCGCTTAACCTTTCCACAATTTTTTCCAGTCCCAGTCGAATCTTCCGGAACGAAGACTAAATTGTTTAATGTTTCTCGCCGAAACACGGTAAGTTTCTATGTGAATCACAGGTGTCTGTTTAAACTACAGCGGAAAATCCTCGACATCAGCAGTCTCATGGCATTTCATTCAAACAGAAATAAACGTAAAAAAAATGATAAAGATTTAAATTGCTCAAAAGAAATACCAAGATTAAACATAGAAAAGAAAAGCAGATGGATTACTTTTAGAGCAGTATGAAAGAAAAAAAAGAAAACAAGTGCAGAAAATCGGCGAACGGCCAGAAAATCGACAAGTGTGTAGTCAGGTGGATAAGAGATAAGGAGGGAAGAAAAAAGAACTGAAACGATTGAAATGAGGAGTTCCGGCGAGCGAATCGATTTGAGATGAAAGTGCAATGTAGTGCCGTCCGGTTCGTATGTGGACGGCCCTCCAATATCGAGGAGGTAAATATGACTTTGACCCGGCCGTATGGCACGACGAGGCTCATCACATTTGCTATGGTCCTAGGCCAAGAGGTCAGCCGATCGGGTCGGCATTGATGGGAATCGCCATCCATTGATTTCCTCCTCCGGACACTGCGAAGTTCAGCCGAACCCCAGTTGTGTTGCCAACCAGCATCTCCTTCAATCGGCCGAGCAATTAAATGATCATCGCGCCACCTACTTCGACAACGATTTTGGAAATGTGATGCAGTTGATGAGATACTTACTTACTTACTTAGTTGAATACTTTGACGGTCCGTCTTCACGAGTTGTGCGGACGCCGACACATTTGCCATTCGTTTCCTTCCCTTACAATCGTCGTCCATAGGTGGTTTTATTCGAACATTGTGGCGTATGCGAGCTCATACCGTGATTCGATGAGATCCAGACCTTTATATAATGTCATGAAGTCCACCTACTATAATTATGGTTTTTTCTGTTGCTTAGAAAATGAAAGCGAATGGGAATTTTCCCAAGTGAAAATGGAAAGGCATTAACGATTCATGAACAACAAAAATGAAACAGAATCGGAAGCCAAGGGGTGGCTGAATGTCAAAGAAAAGAAATGTTTATGAGCAGTGGAAATTCGACGAAACCCTCTACAGCGGAAACTTCAGTTCTATATCAGTGCAGAATGACAGAGTTATAAGAAATTCAGGATATAAAGTTGAAAACATATTGATTTCAAGACTTTCAGAAGTCGAATACTTTGTTATTCATAAAGGTAGATGAAAATTGTACAAAGAACGCTCTGTAAGATGTCACTCGTTTCTGTTGAATGAAAATATCATTTTTTATACGGAGGAGTTTGACCTTGCTCATTATCAAGAGCATTAAATGAATTCGGTTTAGTGGTGGGTCAATCAATGAATACAAACTAGAGAATTTCTGAACAATATAACTGGTGTGTACTGAAAACAACCAACAAACCGTTTGCCGTGCACACCAATGACTAGTCTGCGCTATCTCGACCTGGGGAAAATTTCACACCCAGTTGAAGTGGGAACGAAGGACCACCAAGAGCGCTGTCACCGCCACCACCGTCGGCGACGAACGACTATGCCACAGGTGTCGCCCCAAATCTCATCCGTTGTCGTCATACGGACTTGGAACTGACTACGAAATACGAAATTTCTCCAGGTATTGTTAAATACAAAACACAGAAACATAAAATGACGCCATTTTTAATCAAATTCTTTTCCTTTTCTTTTCTCTTTTTGTACTTCTTGTTGTCGTAATTTTCCCAACAAGAAAACACTTGATTGCGAAAAACGTAAAACCACTCGAAAGCTTCTGGCAACCAATCACTGAAGTATTTCTGTTTCCGAAGTTGGTAAAATTAAGAACAAACAATTAGAGGGAGAGAGGGGTAGAAATAGGTGCAGAGAGGGAGAGAGAGGGAGAGGGAGAGATAGAGGGAGAGAGAGGGAGAGACCGACTGAAAGACAATGACACTTAGAACGAGATAAGTGCAAATTTTTAAGAAACGTCAAGGTGAAGATGTAAAACAACCTTTGAGTAAAATTTTCTCTAAAGCTCCGTCTACAACATACAAAACTCTTTTTTCACAAAAGAAAAAAAAGCGAGACGTTAGTCCGAATGAAGTTTCGTATTAAACTCGTGTTAGCTTATCGACGAAAAAGAAATGAATCTGATTTTCTTCACTTCTTCGGATTTATGTAGTAATAAACTCGGAAATCCTATAAGCCGTATGTTATTTGAAAACGCTTTTTCACCTAGATAAGGAGAAAAACAGTAATGATAAAAGAGAATGAGAAACTTTGTGATAGATGTCAACCACCATGAAATTGCTTAGGTAGATATTTTATGACAAAAGTCGAACAATCGCTAGAGGGAGGAAAAACAGTGGTCCGAGGTGAGAAGCTGTCTGGGTCAGTGGAAATGAAAGAAATAAAGGACGCGTAACCTTTGATTTTGAATCTCTGTCGCCATTCCCCAATAAATCGTCTATTCAGATGCTTGAGAAAACGAATTTTTCGTCTGCAATCGATGTCTGTAATGAAGAAGTAGGCGATAAAATATGAAAAGATATATGCATTGAATGCCATGCATATTCAAATACAAATATGAAACATGTTTTCGAAATTTCCAGGTTTAAAAGCTTTGAAAGCAAACAAAATAGGACATCTGTGACAAATGAAATCATGGATTGCTGCTAGAACTGATTATCTTCTCATTTCCTTCTTTTTTTTTTTGAGAGACTAGCACAGATTTCGCAAGTCCTGGTAGAATTAGGTTCGAACGGCAAGTCCTCAGAAAGTTGGCACATGAACCATACTGACTCACAATGAAAACGTGTAGATAAATATGTAGACGTCGGGTCAAAATACTATGAGGCTTAGAAAAATAAGGTTATCAACGTGTAAAATAAAATTTGAAAACGAGCACAATTTCTTTGTTACATTTTGGCAACTGCAGTGAACATAAAAAGTTTCCACCATTGTCGAATTATACAATAGAAAATCATGATTCCATATAACGTTGTCATTTTATCGTTAACTATGTAACCACGCATAGGGCGCGTGAGGCGCAGTGGTTGGAGGCGCCACCGCGGCGCGCACGTGAAATGTGCCCGTGGCCCACCGAGCCTTCCATCCCTCCGGGGGCGGCAAATTGGTACCAGAGTTGTTTGGGAGGATAGCCGCACTGGCTCGATCCATCGGCAGGACACAGCGAGTCATTGTAAAGGCCAGATATGAATTCAATCACCTCCAGCGATTCTTAATGAAGTCGATTGCATGGTGCATCCCTCAGGGATTGATCAACGCCGAGAGCTTTTAGGGCTTAGATCGAAAAGTCCTATGAAGGATATGAACGGACCGAAAAGGCAAAAAACATACAGTACGAACATAAAAACATATAATGAGAAGCAAACAATAGAAAAACAAGCACTGCACTAAGGTGGTGTAAATTACCTTGGAAAACGAGTTTTCTTTTTTCATCAAAATCCTTTGAGCGGTAGACTACTACGTCAGATGGTTAGCTGTTACCGTAGTTGAGATTAATACTGCTTTATAATGGTGTTAAAACTTTGTAACACCATAAAATTGGCTCCACGATGACGGAGGTTTGGATAGATTTCTAGGCATTCAGAGCCTGTGAAGAGAACTCTCTACTCAGCCAGTTAGACATACGCATAACGTCAATGTAAAAAGTGACTTCTATAGCATGGTTGTTAAAGGTGCTCTGAATACACACAGAAAGTGTTGCTAACTTCAGGAATCCCGGACATTTTCAGCCATCGATTCCACTGTGATCGGCGAATATGTGCCGGTCTTGTTTGAGAGCATACAAACACAAGCTTGGCTCATCGACAAACAAGTCATCACTAATCACTTTACAGGTCAATTATACATTCTATCACCTTCATGATGCTACGAATGGAGACCGATACATGACGCCTATCTTAGACTTGAACAGCGCTGCAAACATTATCCTTTGTTTATTACAAAAATACGCATGCACGATGACACTGCAGTTAACAAATACTATTCAGGTGACGATCATTCTTTTTTATATAGTATGCCTATCAATAGGCGGATAGCACAGTAGTAGTGTTGACTATCACAAGCGCGGTGCTGGATCGACCCCAACCCAGGCTCACCAAGCCTGTCACCGATCTGCTGTCGCGAGATTGGTATCGGACTTGTCAAGGAATAAAAAGACTAACTAAAACGAAAACTAACTAAAAACTAAATTAACTAATAACTTGTCCACTCTTTTCAATCCATTTAGGAGTGCTCCAGCCTGGTCCTCGGCTATCTTAGGACTTCAGGGAGAATCGGCTCGAGCAGTATTCAACGACATTCAAGATGAAATAAAAATCCTTAAGCAGCAGCTAAGGCTAACGGAAAAGCTTGAAAACCTCGGTGGATGATGGATGCGAGGAAACGTATCGAATGTGAGAAGTGCCGGGATCTACAGAGTAGACGAGAAGACAGGTGTTAAAATAAAATAAAAAAATATCCCTATCAGAGCCAATGTTAATAGCAATTCAATCATAGCGTATGCTTTCTAGACTTTTCAATCGGCCATGTTTTCAAGGAGTCTCCGGAAAACCGTAGCTGCATATGAGAGACTTCTACATTTCTAAACATCTTATATCTGTAAAAAGAAGACATAAATAAAACGATAAAGGCAAAGAGGTTAGTGGAAGTTAAGAAGACTCGTCTTACAAGGAGACTTAGCTTAATCAAAAGTTGATGACATTGGAAAAGTCGGTGAAAAAAGAGTTTGACATCAAAGCTGTTTAAATCGTTTTACCTCAAGTCAGAAAACGAATCTGGACGATTCAAAGGCAAATACTCCTAACAAAAGCTGACGTTGCGAAGTCCACAGTGAAGCCTTGGAGAGAGTTAAAATTCATATGTGGAAAACGGACTATCTATTGAGTCGAGAGAAAAAAATGGCTAAAAAAGTAACGAGTCAACCACCAATGTTTTTCTTGAAGCTGGAAACCGTAAGTATTTTCGCTCAAGTGGAGAAATTCTTAAAGTAGAAAGAGTTGAGGGCTATACAGAAGGCAATATTAAAATAACGTTAATATTTTAACTTTAGGGAAGACCTGTAATATTGAGGAAGAAAGAGGAAATATAAGTGCCAGAGATGAATTCCTACACAGTTTTAATACCAGTGAATAAATTCTCCAAATAAATGATAATAGCGGAAATTTGTAGGGTCAGTTTTAGAGGAAACTTTAAGCCGGAGAGAGGAAGAGAGAAAGAGAGAGAGAATTCATATGAATCAGACAGAACTAAAAGAACTAATCAGAGAAAAAAAATTTACAGTTATCACGAGATTTTTACTGCTGGTGAGATTAAAGCATAACCTAATACACACCTTGTTAACCTTTAACGAAGTTAGATTGGTCGTTGAAGACAAGCTACTAAGCCTCACTCGACCTCATAGCAGGAAGTATAATAGGAAAAAATTAATGCTTGATCCAATTATTGACAACCAGAGAGCTTTAACTAAAGCAGTTAGCTGAATACGCTAGTTACTCTATCCTCCTTAGGTAGCATTGAAATTGCTCATGCTGCAGAAAAACCATGAAGTCGAAACGTTCGCTACCTAATTAGGTGTTCCTTGCCCTCTTTGCTGCGTCTTCGACATTCTTATAAACTTATCAAGCTACTCACATCCTCCACATTAATCCTAGAGATACGCCGTTCATCATGTTGACTTCTCGATCCAGGTACACATAGCTGGAGCAATCAGAGACAATCGTTACAATGAGCGCTAATGATAGCATCAGGAACTAGCCAATTTCTCACGAATGTTGTCTTCTTTTAGCTCAGCAAGAAACCAATCTTTCTGCATGGACCATTAGAATCGGTTAGCAGCCACTGAGGCTAGCCAGTGTTCGATGCTATGAAAACGATATTTTCGTCATCTGTAGAGCAAAATTCAATGCTTTCTGTCAAATAGAATTGCTTTTGCTTCTTTCCTTCTCGTCAATTATGATGTCGTTGTACAGCATGCCAGTATCTTAATTCATCAAATCTTTCACGAACGTTTGTGTCTGAGAAAAGGCGGAGCCATTCGTTGATTGGCGATAATAAACGTAGTCACCGTACACAAATAGGTTTCGTTAACGCGCGGACATGAACCAAAGTACTGAATTCTTTTCTAGAAATTGATTGACTCTCCTTCATGTTCTAGCACGCATGAAATCTACGCACACATCACCACCGTATCCCTTCCAGATTTTGTTATACTAAAAACCTCACCCTTGATTAGGTGCTTTTTGAGTGTAGACCTGTGGTGCTGAGTGTGGTCTCAACGCCACTCGGTGTGACCCAGGATGAAAACAAGTGTAATATGTCTATCTAGAAGACGTGCTAAGAGTTGACCGATGGCAAGAACCACGACGTCAGTCTCCATGAAACATTCCGGGTCCTGATTTTTTGTGGCGACGACGTCAAACATTTTGGCAACACTTCCTTAAAACTCCGACGTAAAGTAGTGCTTAACCAGCTACAAATCCTATACATCCGAAAATGTCTAAAAATGCCATAAGATTTTAGCAGAGTGTTCATATTCGTCCTAAATAATGTTGTGGTTTAAGCACTCCTTCAGGGTAAGAAGAATAAGACTTTATATTTCTACTGCCTTTGACGAGAGTTGCTATGGGAACCTGTCGTGAAGAATGTACTATTCGTAGACAAAGTGGCACACTCCCCTAGTACGTTGTTTGGTGGAGGCGGTAATAAGCCGCCTTATTCGAAGTTCTTTGATTGTGAACAGCTCTTCGGATAAAAATATGTGAATATTATCATATGTATGAAAGACTGGGGACTCGAAAAGCATAATGGTTGGGGTTGAAATGAGATACATACAGGATCCGTGGTTCAACCGAGTATCCCGTAATAATCAAGTCTCTACTCTATCGGGGTCGCAAAACTGGTGTCAAACTTATGGGGAAGGATAAAAACACCGACTAGACGCAATGCTTTGCCACAGTAAGTAAATCGCTAAGATAAATATGTATTTAATGACTTCCACAATGTTTGATAAAGGCGAATGAATGGCGCATCCCTAAGGAAATGCCCAACATCGAACGTTTTGTCTTTTACCTTTTATAGGAAAGGTATGAGACAATCCGGTGCTACAAGCATGCGGAGCTCATCTAGGGAATGGAAATGAGTCTTATCGCCAAGGCCATGGCCGCTTTCTTGTTCCATGTTTAGTCAGTTTTCCGCAGCTAATGTGGAATGCGGTAGGTGGCAGTTGGGCCGGAGGAGCTAGTGATCTCTCACGTGAAGAAAACCTATGGCGTCAAATTCTCCAAAGAAACTCCTTTGATGATATGAGTGTACATTCAATATGGTGATTTTGGCTCTGAGAAAAAACAGATATACGTGTTAATCTTCTTACTGAAATCTATTCATAGCTACAACAGTGCTGAGATATTTGCAAAACTCTGGAGCGCAGGTGTCTATGGTGGGGAATGAACGCTATTGTCCTTTCTGGGGAGTAACGCGTTCACCACCACACCATGCGGGTCCTTCGTTTCGCCTGCCTCTCAGCTAGTTCTATCGATCTCTGCCATTAGCAATCACCCGTCAACGGGATTGATCTGGGGAGCCTAGATCGGCATTGAACCCAGTTAAGCTGAGGCTTTTAGTTATACTCACAAATCGCATTATAACCTGCCATTAAAAATAGTAGGCAGTAAATAAAACAGTTAATATTGTGTCTATTCATAGCTTTAGCTTTTATCTTCTGCCTACTACAATTTTCACGGCAGGTTATTAAGCGAAATACAGTCACAACGTTCTTGAGATATTTCTGAGATAAAAAGAGATACTGAGATATAAAACAATGTGATTTCAACTACAGCTTCTTTACTGGGTTCAATGCCGATGTGTGGTCCCCAGTTCAATCCCACTGATGGGTGATTGCTGATGACAAAAGATCGACAGAACTAGCTGAGAGACAGGCGAAACGAAGGACCCGCATGGTGTGGTGGTGAACGCGTTACTCCCCGGAAAGGACAATAGCGCGTTCGTTCCCCACCATAGACACCTGCGGTCCAGAGTTTTGCAAATATCTCAGCAACGTTGTGGTTCTCTTCATAGCTTTTATGTGCTTCTTATAACTTTACTAAAATCTTTTATATTTTCCTTCATACGAACTTCAAGAAATGTAAAATTACCGGAATTTGAATCTAAGGGAATTCTAATCTATTCATGTTGTAATGTTAAGAGATGAATAAACGGATATTGTAAGTTACGTTTACACTTCACTACAGTCATGGATTACTCAGGTTCTGCATCCAGAGAAAGCGGAATACAACGTTTCATGGAGAGGTTCAAAGTTAACGGAACTGGTCCTACTGGTTGTGAGAAATCAACAGTGTACTAAACAGAGTGAGCATCCCAAAGTGAAGAAAGTTATGCTATTCTCATTGTTGAAAAAAGAGAAAAGTAGCTGACAGAGACAAATTTGAGATTGCTTTCATTGTAAAATATTTTGCAAATTTTTTTTTTGGATTAATAAACTGACACGCCGCCTTTATAAAAAGGCTTATTGGATCAGCGTTTCGGATCCTTCCCTTCTTCAAAGATTCCATGACCCAAGTCGAATGTCCACAGCCGCCCACAACTATCTCCACTTCAGAATATTCGACTCGATGTGACTACGAAGACCCATAGTACAAGGACGAACAACTAGTAGTGGCGATTGACTCGAGTGAAGGCAGTTCTGAAGATGGCGAAGACACAGAAAGTAGTTTAATAATCTAACAAAGTATTGATCATTCATGTTAAGACTGTATCAGAGTTGGTTTCAAAAATCAATTCCCAAAATTGTTCAGCGCTTTATCGTGGCCATGAGCTTCCACTGGGTGTGGACAGCGACGTAATGTGGAGGTTCATCTAATCCCTATGCAAGAATTCGAAATTTCTGTCCCGAATTCAGGAGTAAATTTATGACAAGCCCGATAACTAATCCGTCTCCAAATCCTCAATTTACAAAGGCGTAAAAGGCATCACACCAAGAGTGATGCTTTATAGGACCGTTCCCCTAGTGGAGCTCAATTAGCAGCACTGCTTACCAATGGGGAGAACGATGAATAAATGATGATACTAATGAAAATGATAATGATAAATGCTTTGATACATCAACGATAAATACTTTGCTGGAACCGGCTTAAGTTATTAGATGATACAGGATTATGGGTGGTACTGATGAAAGGTGATACATAACAGGTTCTCCTTGTTCTATGGCAAAGAAAAAATAGCAGTGTATTGCCTAATTACGTTAGGTAAAGTGCTTTTGCGTAGAAACATAGAAGTGCAGAAAAAACTTAACAATTGTGGACACAGTTATAATAAAACAAATTGAGAAACGGTAGCTTGTAAAACAAAAGCGTGAAAAGAATAAAGTCTTCGGCGATGACGAATCCCTTAGGACACGGCACATATATTCGACTTTATTCGTAGTGTCGTAGAGATGGTTCAGTACATAATTTGCCTAAATAATGACTTGCGACGGCGTTCCGGTGTATATGTTTTGCAGGGCACCTGTAATCACTTCAGGTCACATGCCTTTAGGTTGCTGAATATGAGAAGAAAACAAATTGAGAAGTAATGAAAATAAAGGCATGCCGAATTATGCGGTAAGCAGTAAGCGATATGATGGCCGTTTATGCTTAAAGCTCCGGCATCTTAAAAGGGTTAGTAACCTGATCTGTCGGCGTCGTAGATGTACTCACGTTTCCACAACGGATGTGGCATGGAGGAGGGAAAGGAGTAACTTCTGATGATGCCGTGGAGAAAAACGGTGGATACCTCTGATATCGACTAAAACGCCATAGTGTTTCTTTTCATTGTAAAAAAAAAAGTTCTCGGCGTTGATCAATTCCTGAGGGATGCGCCATGCATTCGACTTCATTAAGTGTCGTTGGAGGTGATTGAATGCATATCTGGCCTCTACAATGACTCGCGGTGGCCTGCCGATGTATCGAGCTAGTGCTGCTATCTTCCTAGACAAGTCTGGGGTGCCAATTTGCCGACTCTGGAGGGATGGAAAGTTTGGTGGGCCATGGGCGCAGGAATCGATTCCACGTGTGTGTCGCAGTGGCGCCTCCAACCACTGCGCCACACGCGCCCTTTTCATTGCAGAATAGAAAATCTATGAGGACCAGGTTTAATGAAAACCTCAAAAAAAGGCAAATTCCATTTAGTTGTTAATTGAAAGAGATCAATGACAACAGCAGGTGTGCCAAAAGCTTCCTTTTCGATTTCTAGCTTTTTTTTTTCTTGTGCTCCTCCAGGAGCTTTGACAGGTGATTGTGAGACACATCGCTTCTCCAGCTATTTAATAGGATAAATATCGATTGAGTATCAAATAAAGTTGGAATCATTTGAAGAGAATCGGTTCCAAGCGACATATTTCTATGTATACCAAATTCAAGAATGTTAAACGAAAAATTAACATATAAGTTATGGTCATGGCGAGCGTAGCGCAGTGGTTAGAATTGCTCTGCAATAAACATGGTCACTGGTTTTATGCCGCGACCTGGGCTAACCCTACTCCATCTCTTCAGTGTCGGTAAAATTGATGCCAGATTTGCTAAAGAGGACAAAACTAACAATTCGCAAGGACCCCATGAGTCACTTAACGAGCACCTATGTCTACTTGTTTAAACCACTGTCCAACATTTCTACCACGCTTTCAAAGCCTAACATACTTCTAATGAAAAACCTCTGCAAATAAAGGTTTTCGAATGGAATAATCGGTTCGAAAAGATGAGAGGAGCACGGAGATCATGGGTAGACGTTTGGATCACAAGGTGCTAGCAAAGAGTGCATCGTTGAAATCATTAGTGAAACAGGCAGGAAATATGAACCGACGGGATTACAAGGGAAAAATGAAGAGCCGAATCAATACGAGGTGAGAAATAGATAAGTTTCAGAACCGAAAACGTAAGTCAATGTTAGTTGAGATTGATGGGAGAGGAAGGAGATGAACGAAAACATGGGTCCAGTGGGCAACGACAACACACTGAGAGCAAGATGTACTTCAGAATGTCGTTACAACGAGAAAAATCTGGTGAATTTCACAATATATATCTATACATACATACATACATATACAATAAAATGTTGTAATATATAACCTGGTCGTAAGTAATATTTGTAACTTTGATTCTCTATTAGCTCGTTCTTGGCCCCAATAGCGGTTTGCAGCCACTTGAGTGCAATGCAACTTTTACCCTTTACGACTTATCAGCTGAATACGATCAGGACTCCTGTCATCCTGACAGAACGTTAACCACAAATACACAAACTTTCTTTCGGTCAACAAACGTTAGTAAAGACCATCCACATTCTCGCACGATTTTTTCGTTAATCCAAAAACAATCTTAGCAGGTCTGAAATGAGGGAATAAGCCGACTCCATCAACCAGCAGATGAACTTATTCGTAGCCCAGACCGTCTTTTTAAGCAATGATAGCAAGATGACGATGTGAATAGAAGAGGATGGGTCCAGTGGGCAACGACAACACACTGAGAGCAAGATGTACTTCAGAATGTCGTTACAACGAGAAAAATCTGGTGAATTTCACACGTACATCAACAAGATCAATACTAGACATCAATCGATAGCCAATGGACGAAATCTGAGTTCCAGCTGAAGTTGTCATTTGTTCACCAGTGTGCTACATGTGCATGTTGACATCACACGTAACAGTGCCATCTTTGTCGATTAAACAGGTCATCGATTAAGTTTCACTTTTCGGTTTTCCCAAGTACCTCTGGATCTGCACAAACGGTCCCTGAGTTTAATGCACTGCCCATAAACGAAATCCTCTCTCCTTCCGGGATAAACAAAATGGGCCTAAACTGCTCTAGGAGAATGGAAACATTCACTTGTAGATCAGTAGGTCATCGAAAGTCATCGTGTAGATTAAAAATGCATTTAATCAGATCTACACTGTTTGAGCAAGTCGAATGCATTTCACATTTCTCAGGGATTGATCAAGGCCTTCATCCTTTAGGCTTTAACTCTCGAGCTGAAAGATAGTGGTCTACAGGAATTCTTCGAGTCTATTCTATCACAGTTTGAAAGCAATGGTCTTCATAGTCTATGCACAGAAAAGAGGTCCGTCTAGAGGTACGACGGGTGGATGATTGGGTGGATTTCGATATTTTATACCGTATCCGTTGACTAACCATTAATTTAATAACAGAAAACATCAAGATACTCAGTGTTCAGACCAATGAAGGAACGAATGAGAAAATTGTAGGAAGCACACAGCATGCTGAAAATAAAGTATATAGTGAGCTGAACGTGTCATTTATCAGTTGCAATCTCAAGCATGTGAATAGCTGAACAGCTGTTCTTACATCACCAAAGCTTATTTGTGAGCTTTTTACACTGATGTCCGTTAATGGGGACAACAACCACTCTCGCACAGTAGCCAATCAGCGTAACTGCTGACGGGGACTATTAACACGTCTCACGTTTTTCCTAGTACATTGGTTGAAGACATTTGACGGAATTGACGCTCAGGATGAAATTCATCAGCACTCAGACGCATTTCCTTTGGACATGTACATGAAGATTGAACCGAAATGTGGAAGTTATAGGTTAATCTATTACAGAAAAAAAAACAAAGAGACTAAGACCATCTGAGACATAGCGAAACCACAAGGACTCTTTGGCCTATACGTAAATCGCCTTCGCCATCAGTCACCGTAACATCCGTCACCCAGCATGCGCCACACAGTCTCCCGACTATGCGACCCAGTGAGAGAGGTTCATGGACGCCACGATGAGATAAATATTATACAATATTGAAAATAATCCATGTGTCTCATTTGCCTTTTTTTAAACTCGATCTTTTAACATTGACATCGCGGCGGTTGCTGTCAATCGAAAGGGTAAGTTCGAAGGCTTGCAATAATGATACTGATTTAAAAGGTCGAATTCTAAAAATAGGTGTTAATTTATCAAAAATAACTTTAACTTTGTCTGGTTTTATTTTCACCCACTAATGATTACCGCAAAGATTCACGAAAGATTTAGTTTGACAGTTTCAAGCCCCGAATTAGGTGTCGACCGTATGTGGGTAGAATCCACAGAGGCCCAGTAACATTTTTTAACGTATACCTTTCTCAAACTACGCAGGTTTTGCCTTTAAGTTGAGCATTCCAAAGAACCATAGGGTTTAAATCTCTATCAAAAATTATTAGACCTGCATATTCTACTAATATGAAAATATTTTGTTTCTCGCTAAGAAGTTTGTCGTGAATGAACTCCATTCGCGTTTCACTCAAGGAAATCAACTACTTGATGATGGACGAAAAGTGGTGGGTTTTCTATAACAAAGAATGTACCGGAGAAAGTACTACTAATCATTCTGCTTTCAAACTGCATATGATTGCTGGTGCGTTGCTGTCTACCTTTCACACTTATGCCAGTCGTTGTGTAAATCAGTGTTTTACCTCCTTCTGTGCTCTCACCCCCTTTTAGATGGCTCAGTAATAATGGATGAGTATAGAAAGGAAAGACATGGTTCACAACCACTTAAATGCAGTGCCACTCCTATCCTTTACCACGTATCACTTGAATGTTATCAGGACCGCTGCCATCGTGACAGAATATTAATCACAAAGCTAACTTTTTATTAGCTGCCTATTATAATTTTCACGGAAGGGTATAATACAAAATGCAATCACACTGTAGCTGAGATATTCGCAAAACTCCGGACCGCTGGTGTCTGCTGTGGGGAACGAACGCGCTGTTGCTCTCAATGCCGATTTGGGCTCCCTAGATGAACCCCGTTGACAGGTGATTGCTGATGGAACTAATCGATAGAACTAGCTGAGAGACAGGCGAAGCGAAGGATCCATACGGTGTGGTGGTGAAAGCGTTCGCCTCCTGCAAGAGTAATAAGGCGCTCATTCCCCACTGCAGATACCTGCGGTTCGGAGTTTTGCAAATATCTCAGCATCATTGAAGTTATATATCGCAATGTACTTGGCCATTAAAAGAGTAGTTGTAACATTGTGGTTTCTTAGTGTTTTTAAAGGATTTTTTTTAAACAGGGTAAGACTAGGCGATTTAATAAAACTATCGAAGGATTAAGTGAAAGGAGCCTTGCGCTTTTCAGGCTGTTTAAACAGTCTTATATAGATAGAGAGGCAGACGCCTGCAGTCTAAAGTTTTGCAAAAATCTCAGCAGCATTATGGCTATATTTCACATAGTACCTTGCCCCACGGATCTCCCTCATATGAGAGATCTTGAGCCGGTAAGTCGGTTAACGTATGAATGTGGCCCATCGCACTAAATCCTTTTCGAAACCCTGCTTGCTCGCACGGCTGTCCTTCGTCCAGTGTTCTGTCAATCCTGTTCAGGATGACTCGAGTGAAAAGTTTGTAGACGACAGACAGCAAGCAGATTGGGCGATAGTTGCCTATATCGTGAAGGTCGCCCTTCTTGAACAACAACACGGTCCTTTTGGTCTTCCACTGAGTAGGGACCTTGAATTAACATGTGAAGAACCGAGCCAGTGTGTTTGCGAAGACTGGCGGAATGTTCCTCAGATGTTCTGATCTTATCCTATCCAGACCTGGTGATGTTCGATTTTTCACCTACGAAATGGCATGTCGGATTTCGGAAGGGAGAACCGATGGAACAACATATCCATCCTCTTTTATTTCATAAGACGGAAGGTGGACGTGGCTATCGAAGAGATCTTAGTAGTATTCGTGGACGATTTTCTCCATTGCCTTTCTGGACGCTGTTATTGTTCCGTCTGGGCGTCGGAGTGCAATCATCTTGGTCTTGTAGTCCGCGAAACTTCGGTGGGTTTTGCGAATGCTTTTCCCAGCCTCTGCAGCTTCGACCATTACTGCTGCTCTTCTCTCTTTAAGAACTTTTTTTATCGCCTGTCTGCATTGTTTCGCAAGCTCGGACGTTTGTTCGCGGTTGCCTGCAGCTCGTGCGATTCGACACTGGCGTATTAGCTCGAGAGTTTCTGGAGACAGACGTCTCTTGGTGACCTTCGAACTCTCAGCTTTCATGGCGCTAACGCGATGATGTTCAATGAGCCGATCGTATTCGTCGTCGATATTGTGGACAGCGGCGTCTTCCCTACAGCCGAGTATTGAGTTGAATAAGTCCCAGTTTGTGGTGGTTCTGGGACTTCGGTTTTTGAATTTAGCGGCTTTTCTCCTTTCTGTGAGAAATGAAATCTTGCACGAAGGAGACGGTGGTCTGACCCCTTGTAAAATTTTGGGACAACAGCGACATCGGTTAGGCAAAACTTCCTATTTACTATGATGTGGTCTATTTCGTCATGGTATTCTCCATTGGGAGATTCCCACGTCCATCGTTGAGGGTGAGGCTTCTGGAAATGCGAGTTACCATGGGTGGTTTTGGTCGCCATGATAAACTCAGAGAGCCGCTCACCCTGTTCGTTCCATTCTAATCCGTGGGTTCCAATGTGGCGTTCCTCAGACGATCTTCTTAGTCCGATCTTGGCAATGAAATCTCCAATGATGACCTTGAAGAATGTATGGTCTTCTCTGTAGAACTTCTCCAAGTCCATGTAGAACCCTTCGACTTCTTCTTCGTCATAGTTTGATGTTGGCGCGTTTGCGACGAAGATTGCCGAAGCCGGTATTGATCCACATCTTTTTAATCGTAGACTTCCGATTCGGGTTGTAAACTGTTCGAATGAACCGATGTTCATGGACAAACTCGTGTTGTCAAGAACGCGGACACCGCCTATTCCTCTACTGTCGCATGTTTCGAGGAACAGTTCTTCTCCAGTGTCACAGACGGCGTTGAATGGATGGCGTCGTCTCGTCTCGGCCAGGCGGATGACGTCGTACCTTATCATTCTTGCTTTCATGTGCAAGTCTTCTATGGAAGGCTCGTATGCAAGTGTACGTGCATTGTAGGTACAGATCGTCACCATAGTTTTTCGTGATCCAGGCAGCTTCCATTGGCCCTGAGGTTTTAGCGGCCTATCCGTACTCGTTCTACCCAACGCTGCAAAATTGGGGGCTCTTTCGGGGTTAGGGGAACGAGGACCGTTTTTTTTACTGTATTTAGCATATTTGGCACCCACTTATAGCTTACTGGGTTCTGAACGTGGGAGCTGGTTATACTCACGGGTAGCTTGCCAGGCTCTCCCAGAGTGGACGTGGAGCTTACTTGTTGGAGGCGACTCCTAACCGCCTCCCGTATACTTTCCTGTCACTTGATTGCAGGTTTTTGGCCGAATTGACTCGTAGAATACAATCCGCATAAAGCGAGAACGCTTTCACACACGCATGCATGAGTACGCCTAATACAGAAAGTATGTGCCAAATCGATCGACGCAGCAGAAACAGGGAGTCCATCCCCTTGATACACCTGCGTCTCAGGGAAGCAAAGGTCGCTTTTGGTCCGCGATTAACCCCCTATCCGCCACCTGTGGACGCGCCACGTAGCCTCGCGACTAACCGGCTCGAGATCCCTCATATGAGGAAGATCCGTTGTTACGAGGGTCTACGGAAAAATAATGGTCAGTAAATAAAAGTTTAAATACTGTGATTTCGACTGTAGCTCCTGCTTGACTTGGTTCGAGATCTTTTCTTGCTCTCCAGTTCATTTCCTTTGATGAGTGATTACTGGTGTAACCGTTAGAAGAAGATGAAGGATAAAGATGAAGGTTATCAATATAGGTTCTTATAAAAGAATTAAGCTCAGGCGTCTATCAGTTTCTGAATGGTGCATCATTTATTCGACTTCATGAAGCAAAGCTGAAAGTGAGTGCATGCATATCTAGCTTATACAATAACTCGTGGTGGCCCACCGATGCTTCGAACCCGTGCTACTATTCTTCCGGACAGTCTAGTAACAATTTGCTCTCCGAGGGATGAAAGGCTTGGTAAGCCGGGTTTGCCGGATCGATCCCACTTCTACTACAAGATGCCTCTTACCTCTGCGCAACACACGCCCTTCAATATTGTAATCATTGAAATAGAAGCTGACTGAGAGAAAGTCAAAGCGAGGGGTCCGATGGTGCAGAGAGTCACACATGAGCTCTGAGAAAGATGAATACGTTGAAACGTTACCCGAATGAAAGTATTGTAACAACCTCGCGTGCTCTGAACCGTCCAAAGAAATTTACTGACTATTCACAGCGAGATAAAGTGAAATTAGGTTTAGTACAGTATTCTTAAGCTTTTGGTGTAGCTACTGTAATACCGAGTGACGCAGGATGGATTGTCATCGACAAGAAAACAATATTGTTAATTGGCAGTTAGTCACCGACTGTCCTGTATATAAGATAATCGCCGAGTGAAGTTGCCTAAATCGAGCACTACTCCACTGAGCGACTCGATGCGACGACGACAGAGAGCTCACATAAAGAGGACGAACGACTGTGAACCTTGAACTGATTCAGATCATCGGCTCTATGGAAGACGAAAACGTCAGAACGTCAGCCGAACAAACATTGTAGAACAGCTTCGTGAATACAGTGCAATCTAAAGAAATCTATTGATTATTTAGGATGAAGTTATGTGATGATCGATTTAATACCGTAAATAAAAAGTTAAACATATGGAATATTCAGCAGTAAATTTTCCACGCAAATGAAAATGAGTGTGGACTTGAATAATAGGCCTAAAAACCTTTTTAGAGCTAAAACAAGCGAGTTCCTTTATCTTATGACACCGCAGAAGTAGAAAAATAGGACCCAATATCGATATGAAGCCACCAATAACTCGATATTAATAAATCAACAACCTGCGGACACAAGATGTTACATTTCATGCAAAATATTGAAGGGCGTGTGTGGCGCACTGGCTGGGAGCAGCACTAGGCTACCACGGGTCATTGTAAATCCAGATTCTATTCGATCACCTCCAAATGATGATTAACGAAGTCGAATGCATGGTGCATCCCTCAGGGATTGATCAGCGCCGAGAGTTTTATCCTTTATTTTATCCTTTCAGTCAAAATATCAGTTTCGTGGCCAAATTGAAGTATAGGCTTTGATCCGCTGAGGTTGCCATTACTTGACGATATTTTTCTTCTAGTCCATTTTTAAGGGCACACGCAGTGGTTAGGTACTCGTTCGCATTGATACGGGCGTACTTTAGATTTCGAGCCCTCAGCTAACTCTCAACCTTCTCTAGTTGCTATTTTGGCATGAGACTTTTCTAAGAGAATAAAACCAATTGTTTGACACATTGATAGACAATGCAATTCTTTAGATGAGCCAGATATGTATTCACTTGCCTCCACAATGTATGGAGAGGTCGAATGCGTGGCTCATCCCTCAGGGATTGATCAATTCCAAACGCTTAATGCTTTTTCCTCCTTCGATAACTGAATTGTAATGAGCAACGTAGAAACATGTATAATCTATGTTTATAACAGCAAAGAATTTATAGCACAACTCGTTTGAATATGGAGGCCACGAGCTTGACGCGCTTCCCAAATGGCAAAAAAAGGAAGTTGAGCTTTTGATGGAAACATCATTTGGGGTCAAAAGTTCTTGACAACCAGCTACAATCACGGTTTTTTTCTGAAACACTGACAAACGGAAGATTAATATCTAATTAGATGATTCGCTTAAGACCCTTGAAAAATATCATTTCGTCTTTGAGATTCAGATAAATTGTCATCGTTATAGAGGAATTGATCGACCATAGGAATATGGAGCGAAGAGTTCTCTATAGCTAGAAAAGAAGAACGACACGATGCACACAACGAGAATCGAAGCATTCTGGAGTCTTGGAGTCTTGTAAGACGGCCGTACACAAGACAAAGAGATGTTTTCAGTCTTCACTATTAGAAAGGGAACAGCACTTCGGCTTGTCCACGTGGTGCCTGTATTTTCTTATAAATGATCAATGATGTATTTAACTAACACAGGATAACAAAATTTGTTACAACACATTGCAGGTTACATGCTTTCAAAATGGAACACTTTAAAAATTATTGGTGATTCGATTAGAATCAGTTTCAAGTTTCTTCAGAATTTTTATACTATGAAGAGAAATAGTACAGTAGGCGACGACGCAGACATCTGTCCACTTCACTTTCTCCAGAGGGAATTCTTCGCCACTATTATGCAAATTGTCGAATTTTTACAAAACCGAATACTGTTTTCTTAGTGTTTTATCTTTATTTACTTTCTATTCTTTTTTCAAAGCGGAGTTATGACCAAAGGTCGGAGTTATGACAACTGTACTTCGAACTCGCGATTACCACATCCTCTCACCCAACAGAGAGTGATCGTTGGTTCGAAGCCGAACTGACGTTTCGAATTTTGCTCATAACTCAGTATTGTCGTGGTTGTATTCCACATAACAGTATTTTCTTACAACCACAACGTTGCTGAGATATTTGCAAAACTCTGGACCGCAGGTGTCTATGGTGGGGAGCGAACGCGCTATTGTCCTTTCCGGCGAATAACGCGTTCACCACCACACCATGCGGGTCTCTCAGCTAGTTCTATCGATCTTTTGCCATCAGCAATCACCCGTCAACGAGTTTGATTTGGAGAGCCCACATCGGCATTGAACCCAGTTAAGTTGAGACTGCAAATATCTCAGCAACGTTGTGGTTATACTTCGCTTAGCAACCTACCGTGAAAATTGCAGTAGGCAGAAAATAAAAGGTAAAACATAGTATTTGCTTACTTAGAGCAATTACAACAGACCAATAAATGTTCATCCACGTTATAAATTCCATATTTCCAAAAATTTTTTCGCAATTGTGAAATGAAGTACGCCTATCCATCCATTCAGAAGGATAGCCCTTCTTCATTTCTCCCTATTCTGAAGAGGGCGAATTAGCCGAAACGTAAGGCGAATGAAGATTATGTATTAACGTTGTGTTAATTTAATAGTCGAAGAAAGTACCTCTCCTACGATGTTCTTTTACAACTTTGCAATAGGGCTATGGTTTCGGAAAATCAACGTTTATTTCCTGTGTATAACCTCGACAAAACATTTATTGAACAAATTGTTGTACATGATTGCACACCCAATTAATCGAGACTGTAGACGATCTTCCTTCTTAGACTCGACGAGCACGAGCACGTAGACGAGCCAGAATCTCATTATCGCTTTTGAACTGAGTACCAAACGGATTGTCAAATTTGCAACCGATACGGTAGTTAACAGTCGAGTTTAGGCACTTTCCACTGCGCCACAGATATTGTTCTTCAGCACGCTAGAAATGATTCAATTCTAATAATATGGTTCAGGAGACATCTCATCATCAAATTGTGGGCATCTGAA